>JABASI010000360.1:0-41452 GCA_019776505.1 Tomocerus nigrus
GACGAAACTTCGATTCAGAAATGAATCCAAAAGTCTATAAAATCGGATTCGATTCTCGACATTGATTACCCCTATTACTTAAAATGGGATGGATATTTGGAAGTCTTATCAAACTAAAGATCTGAGATTAACTATTAGTATATTATAAGACAATATTTTAAAAGCATCCGTAATGTAACATGAAACGTATTTGCATAGATTTTCGGCAGCAATGCTACAGCAGCCACAACAGACATCCGGAATGAAAGATTTCTTTTCAATGATGCCTAATCTGTGCAGCTGTCTTCCAGGAGAAAACGAACCTAAACCAGGGTATCCCACGCAAAAACAAAATATCCCAGCCATTGGGAAAGCAATGGAAGATGGCACACCTCAAGATCTCTGTATTGATACCAGACAATCGGAAATTATAGATAATTGTAGCAATGTTCACAAACCACCTGGACATCCTGAAATTCCTGAAGATTTGTCTTCTGACAGTGACATATCAAACAGCGATTGATTTAATGGTCTACTGAAAATAACACGTAGGTAGTTTAATATTGTGTAATTATGTGCAGGAGGTACTGTGGTAGATTGTCCCTATGTATGTTGTTTGTACTCTTCGAGCAACAATCTTTGAGATTTGGACATTTAATTTGCCGTAGAGTGGTTTCTGGTTTCAATTCTAAAAATAGCCAGTACTCTTAAAAAGATAAAGAAATCTATATCATTATACTTTCCAAAAATAACTATCATTAACTATTTTTCAAAAATCACGATTATTTTGGAGAACTAATCAAAAAACCAGTGTATCGATGCAAGAAATTCAATAGTGCTATTTAACAGGCGTAACAACATTGGTAGTCAAACTCTTTCCTGAGACTTCACATTTATCATCATATAATTTCATTGCAAGGGTTTGTTAAACGAAACCTCCTAGAGCTCATTATATATTTTTTTGTCTCAATCTCCAGCTCCATAGATTTTTAAGTACACACACCTCAATTATTTTTACTGTATCCTAATCCTATTGTGGACTTGTGTCCTATTGTGTCCTCCCGTTTCTCAGTAAATACAATGCTAATAACTTACATATTATTATACATACTATCAATTTGAACTTCATTATCAAATGTCATAACGTAAAGATGTATAAGAAGGCCAGCTAATCATCAAACCCTTCATTAGGGTTAACAATAAATTTCTGAGATTTATTGCCCTTTAAGAAACCCTGCAATGGATTTGTCATTGCTGACAATATGTAGCAAGTCAACTTATTAGTATGTTACCTATAAGAATAAGTCAGATGTTTAGTTATTAGTAGTGATTACTTACTTAGAAATACATACATAATAATATATTTATGAAATTCCCCTTTAAGAGATGACTAGGAGCATTTGAAATCAGTATATAGTATAAAACATGGAAATGAAATAAACTTCACTAAAACATACTGTAATGCAATGGTCAAAATCAAAGCATAATAATATTACAAGTACAAATAAAACTAATACTACATAGTTATAGTCGATGATAAATAAACAGTTCAAAATGTTACATGAAAATAAATGTCACATTAAAAATAAAAATAAGTCAGTACTGCATCCTACTGTGCATGTCATGTAGTGTTTAAGCATCAGATTAAAACCATCAGCGTTAAACATGTAATAAAACTTCACCAAAAATGTTTATTGGGCACGTTTAAGTCATAAAATTTGTTGACAAGCACTTTCCCAAGAGGACATCTTGTACTATACTCACCTTTCATCTAGGAAAGAAAACATTTGCATCGTAAAAGCGATGTGATGATTTGATGACTAAGTAAATGATTTACCTATTTTATTATTTGGTAACCAGTATGCAAAGGTAAAAGCAAAACTAATGCAAATCCAATTATATAATAAAGAATCTCAGGACTGTCACAGAGCTAAACTCCATGTCTGTTCGTCTCCAACCAAAGCGAGGGAGCATGCTTTCTGTGTGCTTTCTGTTCCCGATTGCGATTGGTAAAGGGAGGAGTTCGTCAAATTGTGTGGGAGCCAACTATCGAGAGACGCATACGCCCGTTGCTTCACAAAGCAGGAGAAAGGCAAACTTGGGATTTCCTCTCAACAGATTTCTCTGCTTTCTCCAATTCTTCCCATTTTCCTTTAAAATCCATTCGAGAGATGGCATATGCATGATAGCTTTCTCTAAACTTTCTCTGCTTTGCCTTTACTTTCATTTTGGCACAGAATGCGTGCACTATTAACTGCCTACAGTTTTCTGACTACTAATGCAAGGCTTTAGCGAATATTTTAAATAATAAATGTGTCATTTCATTAGGACATTTGACATTGTTCTTTAGAATTTCTTATTCCTTTTAAAGACTAATATGCAACACCATTATGTGGACATTGAAGAGTTGCGAATCATTTCAAGAGATATTTTTGCCCTTATACATACTTAGTACAGATTTGCTCCGCTATGTAGGTAGACTTGTGTAGTCAACACACATTAAAGATGGACCAATACTATTCCCAGTCTCAGTGCATATGCTAAGAATGTTGTTATTTTATTACTTCTTCATTGTCTAATAAACTATCTGTATACTACTTCAGATATTTTATCTAAAGTTTTGTAAGAATAATTAACAGGCGTTAAAATCAAAATTACATAAATTCTTAAATATAAAGGAATTTTTATCTTTGAAGTTAATTTCAGCATAATTGCAATACACTTATTGTGGGATAAAATACAGTCACAACACAACTCACAAAAGATAAAATTCATTAGCTATAAAATGTATCATTACTGTGTGACTGTAAATACTAAAATGAAGGATGTATTTAGGGTTTTGCATAAAGTAGCTGACTTAAGAACGACAGTTGAGTGTAAATGAATGTTTTACAATTTAGTAGTTTTAGTGAAGAGTGGAAGTGGGAAGAGAGAATGTCTCGTTGGTATTCAATAAGATTTCCGGGTGTGGAATGTCCTGGAGTATTAAAAGACGGCAAAGAGAAAATGGTGTGAGCACTTGTCAGAGGATTTAATGGGAACAATACTAGAGTGGAAATATATTCCCTTTGTAGTTGTACATTAATATAGAGTCATATGCGTTATAATATGCTAACTTGTCTGTTTGTCTGCTGTAAATGCACTCTAGGATACTTTTTGTATACATTAAGGCATCCCACTGGTTCCTCTTACTACATAGTTACTTTTCCTTGGATATAATATTGTGCATCTGTGTGCGTGTCTAGACACTTCTTCTCTAATTATATTTGTTGTTTTCCTCGGTTGGACTATAGATGAAATCTTAATACATAGTTGCTATATTCAGAAGAGGCACTTACTTAAGCACCTACTATTGCTATCAACATGCATTAAGCATTTGGGCATTAATACAATTGTGGACCACAAGACAGAATCTTAGAAAAGCTCTTTGCATCCCTATACTACACTCAGTAGTTGCATATATCCTGCGTATCATTGTAATTCAAATAGAGTAAGTAGTTTTGTCATTGTAAAAGCTTTGGAAAGTAAGACAAGGCATTGTTAAAGACAACAAGGGAAAAGGAGAGTCTTAAGTAAGCAATATTTCTCTATGCAACATCAAGTTGAATTGGCGACTTTGGTTGAAATGTCTAGTGTAGGTATTTGTGTGTGGGGAATATATTGCCGAGACAAAACAGGAGCATGAATGACACTCGTCTCTTTCTCTTCTGTGTGTGCTTAGGAGAAAAGGGTCGCGGCAAGGAAGCCAAGACAAGGCAAGTCATTGCTGGTTTGTGAAAATAATGGGAATCGGCTCCTTAAACGAATCTGAGGGACGTCAACATTGGTTTTCCTCCATCCTACCATTCTCACTCTCTAGAGCCCAACACAGCGTAATTCCCTCAGAGACAATTCATTAGTTGCATGACAATGGGCCACTTGCTCCTTCCACGACAAAAGGAAAGCCCATCAACTCCCGAGCCGAGCTCTCCTTCCTTCTGCCAATTTCTTTCCGCACACGACAATGCTCATTTTTCAACCCTCCATAAAATTCACACTGGACTATCCTTCCACTTCCACAGCCAACAACCAACCAGCCTCCACTCTACATACATAGACATACGTAATAATAGCCAGACTTGTCTACCCAACTACCTACGTTCATATTTATTCCACTCCTTCTTCCTCCTTTTCCTACAACAGTCACCTTAATATTATTCGCATCCAGAGAAAGTGTGGCCTGGAGCCCTTGCTTGCCATTAGCTCGGAACTTGTTCCTGCTATCACCCATCCCATGCAATGCCAGCCACCATAATACACAATACTCAATCTTACTCAGACAGACTCCTCTACTACAAACATTACATTCTCAGAGCATTACTACTCTCAACACTCTTTGAATGTTGAATGAGACGACTACATAGATTTCTCTTTCACCTACCTACAATTGTGCATTTTCATTTGAAGTTGCTCTTTTTTACCTTGTCACTTCTCAACTATAAATAAAACTGTATTTTCCATTATTTACGTGAATAAATGTATTATTCCACGTAAATGTATATAATAGTTAAAGAAATGGCACCCTTCCTTCTTCTGTGTCACCTCCTCTTCATCCAAAGAAAGAGCCTTCAGTTTTTGCTATCTGGGATATAACCGTTTATTTGAGATGTAGCTTGTTGTCATGATGGTCTTTCAGCCATTCTTCGACAGTTTATATATAGAAAAGCTAGATCCGAGCATTCCATAAAAGCCTAATGCATACTTAGCCCATTATTGCTCATATCCGCTCACATTGAACAATTTTTAACGTTACATTAATCTTTAAACAGAGAGATTCAAGCTGGGAAGCAGGCTCAGATGTGGCCCTTTTCTCTTCCGAGTAATCGTTCAGTCTGGTTGAAGACAGATAGACAAGTGAGACTCGGCTCAATATCAACCTTGCCTACAGGCACAAATATTATTTTACGTAGCATAACTGCAGTCGCATTCTTATATGCTCTAATGTTCCTTTAGCTTCTCAAATCCAACAATGCTCATTGAATTTTACGGGGAAAGTTTCATGAAACGGATTTCACCATTGAAAATCGATGCGTCATCTTCCCCTTTCATTTCTTTGCTCTTCTCGTCCATTTCATTGTAGTGTAATACATTAGACACTATCTCATGTGTTTTGCTATCGTATCTTGTTTTTCCTACGCTGAACACTTTTTCGACTATGCTTTCCGTGAGGAAACACGTGTGAGCCGAAGAGACAAAAAAGAGAGATCCTCCCACCACACCATAATCAAATCCTTATAGCTGGCTGGATGTGTAATATCTTGGTAAGTAGTAAACGTTTGAGCAGAATATCATGGCTAAATAAATTGAACTCAACTAAATTCCTATCATTTCAATAGAAAGCAATAAAGTAGACTAAGCCTTTCCTTCTTTTGTTAACTGGGACAAAGAAATGATATTGTGGAGTCTAGCTATCCATTTGGTTCGGCAGGAGACAGAAGTGCTCGCAGATATATAGAACCACTACGCACGGCTACTCTCTCGACTCCATTCCACTCCACTAAAGTACAATATCATAAATCATAGGCCGATAGTATTAAATGAAGGATATGCTTTTGGTACTAAAGTTCAAAATGATTTTTCTTTTTTATTGCAGATTTACTCTTTGCTAATGATATATATGGGAGCGGATGGAGGAGTATTTATGGGTAGAAAATGAAAATTATCTGCCGCTTCCCCGTGTAAGTGTTAAATATTACTTTAGGGCGAGATAGATTGGTAGCTGCGTAAGTAATTTGGTGTTTTTAACATTTCAAGAAGTTTCTCCTGTGCTTTACGCTCTCCTTCACTGTTATGATTGTCGTTATGGCTGGAGAAAATGGGATCTAGTACAATAGAAATGTGAGAGGATCGTGTCTGCGGGCAAGTAACTAAGGACTCTGGGAATAATGTTATGTGATGAAATGGAATTGATCGAAAAGAAGAATAGGAGGAGGTTGAATGTCTACAAGAGCAGTGACTACTACTACTAGTGGCCTCGGCTGCATGGCTTAAACAATCCAGTATATTCCTAGTGATCTCCGTCTATACCTTTCATCCAATAAGGCTCTCTCATAATAGAAATCTGGCTTGGATGTTGGTAGTGTGAGATTATTTAACGGACTGGCGGTGGCGGGATGCCGTTGAGAGCTTAGATTGGAATTGGTGAGAGAAGAATGCACTAAGGAACACCTGTGACAAATTTTACGGGTCCATAAATTGTCTTTTGGAAGATGATGGAACGGAAAGATGTTTTCTCCAATAAGCAAAAGGAAAATGAGACTCCTTCCTAGCTCCTACATTGCATTACATCCGAAAAGTCCCGCATTAGCCTCGCCCGGCTCCTTTTTAACGTTTACTAATATTATTACTGGCCTATTATAAGAAAGTCAACTCTCTCTCCTTCTTATAGTCACCAAGGCTAGAAAAGAAAGTAGTCTGGCTGTCTCCGTTACTCTCCAGGAGGAAAGTCTCGCTCCATTCCACACTACAAGACTCCCTATCATATCACAGCTCAAATCATCCCACCGACTAACTACTGCTCCCTGGTAGGCACTTTTACTCCTTTTACTCACTCTTCTCTTTATTCCAATCCACTATCCTCTCTTTTCCGAAGAAAACCACTTTGAGCCGCTTTTATATTAACTTTATATATTCCATGATCATGTGTCTATAAAATTCTCATTTCCAACACAGACACACTCATTTTCTATAGTGTCTGCACATATGTACATGTGTATTCTACATTTGCATCACCTTCAGTATGATCTAAAATCTAAACTACCCATCTCGAACGACAACCATGTAGTTATTTCATGGATAGTAAACTTGCAGATGTGAATAAAGTCAAGGAAATCGAATCTTTTAATAACTCCTCCTTCCCCATATCTCCCTATTCAAAATATGTAGAATAGGCACAAAATATTTACAACAAAAAACCTATAATTTTTCCACTAATTTTATATGGCTTTTCCCTCTCTCTCTCTCTCTCCAATAATAATAGTTAAGTAGCCAAGTTTTAATGGCAAAGATAACTTTCACTCCTTTCCCTTTCACGCTACTATAATCACCATACGTACGTGTGATAAAATTTAAGTGCCATTGTACACGACCCACTCCATTTCCGATTCCGCCTTTTTACCCGTTTTTATTGAGAACGTTAATACGATGTTATATAGGGACAGACAACGACAAAACTGTAAGTGCAAAAAAAAGAAGATGAGAATAATAAGGTGTTTCCTGCTCATGAATTATATCAATTAATTCCTTTCTAAGACGATAGTAAATTATAAAAATGCAATTACATTGGCTAAAAACTACGACAATACCATTATAGCAAGTTACTACAATATAACAGATAATTACAAGTATTAATATCGGACAATGCTAGTAGTTATTCGCAAATATACACAAGATCCTATTAAGTCCAATTGCACATCTACCTAAATCATGTAACATTTTCTTGCTCTGTATCTTGTAAAGAGCGATGTTATTGAGGGAAAGTGTGTCATGAATCATGATGGAGCTGCCATTAGCACCACATAGAAATATTACAAGGGCTGTGTAGTTAGTTGGTTTCATAGGAATTCCAACTATCTAATGAGGCCTATTTGAGTGGTGTAAAAGGCGGGTAGCATTACTACAAGCCATCCTAATGGTTCCTCTTCTCGTCCCTCGAAGATGTGACATCTACAAAGTTTCAAGATTTGTCCTCTCACTCTTGACAATAACGAAGAGGATGGCGTTGAGAAAGGGAAAGGGGAAAGCATTTACGTAAGATGATAATAGTAGTCGCCTCCTAACTATTGCATTACATTTTAGAAAATGAATAGATATATTTGGCTTACACTTATTGCACACGATACATTACATTTTGTCTCCTTTACATAATGCTACATAATATAATATTCCCTATGTAAAAGTATATGCATATACTATGTATATATATATTGTGGGAGATAGGATCTAGACATTATAATAAGTATATAGGGACTAACTGTGCTAATGCTAATGCATAGAGGAATTTTCTCTTTTCTCCTCGGGCAAGGATAAATGTAACTGTGCGGCATGGTAAATGGTGGCCACAGAAGTCTTTGAGAACTGTGGAACGTAATGTGTCTACCTCTTCTATTCATCTCTGTAATGTAAGACATAAGTGCCAGGAGGAAAACTAATAGTAGTGTCCTATCAGAGTGGAAACCACAAATTCATACAACTTTCCGTCCGGAGCTGGGTTGAATTGGTTTGGTCGGGGAGTGTTCCTTGGCAAAGGCTGTCCTGCCCTGTCCTTAAGAGAGATAGGAGAACAAACCGCTGGCTCTCTGAGGTTACTGTGACTGTGAGTGACTCGAATTGACTTGCCTTCTTTCACTTAGATCTGCAAACTCCGCTTCCTCTCCATTCACTCCGTTCGTTATTCAGTCGGAGAGCTAGGACTAGGAGTAGAGTAGGGAGTTGGTTATGGAAACGGGAGAGAGTTAGGTTCGTTATGTTCGTGGTTCGGGCCCTCTATAACTTTCATCTGATATCCTGTGGTCTCCAATGCTCCACGCTCCACTATTTATATAATGTGCAACTTTGTGGATCTAAGTTAGTGAACTTTTATCAAGATTCTCATCAAAACGTCTGAGTAAGAGTCGTGTCGCGCTGTGCCGAGTGGCATGGCGTGGAATGGCAGAAGAGCGCGAGCAACGTAGCATATCACAGACAGTCAACCCACTCAACTAGGCCAAGCAGGGAGAAAGAGAGAGAGAGAGTAGTGAGCACACACCCTGAGCACACTTCTTTAAGAACTAGTTGCTAAACCATTGTGGATAGAAGTGAATGTCGTCTCCTATGGCACTTTATATTTTATATCTGCCCCAGCACACCATTTCTATGATTTCGACTTGGAAGGAGCAAGTTTTCTTCTGGTTACTTTAGTTAGTTAGTTACTTGTTATAATAATATCTGGCATTTACTTCCACTCGCCTATTCTATCACATTCCCATCCCAATCCAACAACAGAGTCAACTCATCTCTTCATCCCGACCGAGTGAGCCAACTTTCTTCTCAGCCCATCCACAAGAGATACGAGCCGAAGAGCAAACCGGCAACCGACCTCACATCTCAAGAGGGCTTCGTAGATTAACCTGTCTCTTATTATGAGCAATTCTCCCCTTCCCCGTCTTCCTCCTAGTTATTGCTATTACGTTCTCTCACTCTCTCTCTCTCGTTCCTAACCAGACATAGTCCTCTTAGACATATACATCCTCCTCTTTTTGTCATTAACTTTATTACTGCGTTGATACTGCTGATAGTAACCATCTTATTATGATATAGAGACTCCTAATATACTAAAACCATCCAATGTCATATAGTAAGACGCTTATAAATACATCCATTCTCCTCTTATTATTCTTATAGGAAGGAGTGCATTTAATATAGTAATAATAGTAATGCCTATAGGTAACTAGTATATTTATATTGCAACTGCTTTCTGTCATTTTGACTTCTCGACAAGTTAGGAGTGTGTAGAAGTAGTAGGAGCATCAGCACAGCCGGCTCTTCTGTTTTAAGTTTTACCTAACTTGTGGCAGGCAGACTTCCATTCTTAGCTACATACTACGACAGCTATAAAGTATTAGAGGAGAGATATCAGGGAAAGACAGCCCTGTGACATCAACAAGGAAATTGCAATAGTCCCAAAGAAGCTCATGCCGACGAGACTTCCAGCTCCAGCTCTAACCTCTACTCCAGCTAACCCTTTTTATCAAAACAGTCTACGATGTCAATCTCTGACGACGACGTGCAGTAAGAGTAAGTACTTTGGGGAAGAGACGACGCTTATATCAATGTCAATTTTTTAAAGTACACTACTCTGCAAACTACTCCATTCTGTCCAATCGGATTCAGCCCACCCTTCCTTTCCCTTCTGACGCTTTTCTTCACTCCGTCTTTCCTACTTACTTACTCACTCTCTGAGCCTCTATTATTAGGAACACTTTAAATTTACATTTACAGATATAAAATTCATAACTCTACAACAGACAGACATATTACATCTCATCACCAGAGAAATTCCAGAAATTTTAACTGTCAAGAAAGAAAAAAGACATACTAAGTAGTTTTGGGCCATAGGTACATCCTGAAGTTAACCAGAAATGATACACCATTAAATTCATATATTATTTTCTACTTCCTCCTACTCCAATTTTTCCACGTTTTTAAGCCTAATAAGTCACGACGGATGTTTCATGTTCATTTACATAATGTACTAAACGCTATGCTCCCTTTCCTAAGGCCATCTCTCTACAAGTGACAGGGCTACATTAAAGCCAATAAACCTTTTTCATCCCTATTACACACAACCTTACTATTTCACAATTCTCACATAATTAAATTTAAAAGAGAAAGCACCGGAAAAAGAAAGGATGTTTTAGAGATAGTCTTTGTATTTAACTGTCATTTTTAATGCTCACAAGTACTCAAAATGTGTTTCAAAACCTGTAATGCAAATATTAAATGTCAATGGAATACTGCGCAAAATTAAAAATATATGTTCCTTTTGACAGTAAATAGTACACTAAAAAATGCTATATGCTAAAAAAATAGCAGCCATAAACATATAACTTCACCAACATGGAAAAATGCATTTTTATCTTCTTTTTTCTTTTCTCAAGGATCTCTTTCCTGTTTCCAGCCAAGTGCGTTAATATATTCTGGTGCTGACTAGTAGTTTTCTATTTGTCGTATCTGCTCGAGTTTTCATAGATAAAGTTTGGTGTTCCAGGTATGAAACTACTGTTTCAACTACCTGTACAACTTTAAGATTATCCTCGCACAGATGCCACCTACAGATAGAGTGTTAGGGATATTGCAAATGGGGTTGTTTGCAAGATGACACACGTGGAAGAATACTACCTGTGTAATTGCTTTGCAAACTTTTCTCATATTTCCTGTACTAATTTGGCCCTAGATGCTGTTCTTAACGACCTAATAATGTTACACAACGGAGTTCAGCAGAGTACGCATTTAAATGCTAAAAAGTAAGGTCTGCTCTGCTCCATTAAATGAGAGTAAAGTAAAAGTCACCTTCTTGTATTTGCATAAAACTTCGTATTATAAACTTTGGAATTGTAAAGTCAGAAACTGTGAACTCATTATAAGTAATTCCAAATGCGTAGTATTTATCTTACGAAAACATCTATGTAATTTGTAATTCCATGTCGATTTATGTAGTTTAACAGCAGTGGGAGTTATTGTATACACGGAACACGAGAAACTATTTCAACGAAATACCTATTCCGTGTTTTCAAGTGTGGCAAATGTAAAAGTTAACTGGAATTCAAAAAATAATATTTATTATCAGTTTTCTATATTTTATATTTAATTTTAATCAACTCAGAGTCGAGTGCTTAACACTGACCGTCTGTGATCAGCTACTAAATAGAATATCTTTAAACATTGCATAAGGATTCGAGATATTCCTGGTAATAATGTGTCTATTGAATGCAGAAGGATAATATATTCAAGACTTGAAGAAAATGATTGCTCTGTGCAGTGACAGGAGGAAAAGTTGTGTGAATAGAAATGCATGCAGAGCTATAGGAAGTAGAGTAGATCCTTTTAAATCCTAATTGTATGCAAAGTGTACCGTGGGCCGTGATGTGTGTTTAGTTCAGTGTCAGGCTGAAGTGAAAAGAGCCAGCAAGTTGTAACCAATTTTACAAATAAATCCTCCATACATTCAGGAACTAAAGTTGGAATAGTTTAATCCAGTCGAGTGAAATTTTAATTTAAAGTTTATTGCCGAAAGAGAACTTAGAGAGTATCTGGTCCATGACTGCAAGCTTGCTCGACATGCTCTAAACACCAATTACTGAAGCTTGTCCGTATTTCTGCTCTCTTTTTCAGTTTTAGCCTCTACTTACTTCACTATTCTTCATATGAAGATATAGTTTAGTGTCTTTTATTACCAGTACTTACTTGTATATCTATTATATTATACTATTTCTATTATATAGATGTAGACAGACAAACGTAGGCCTTGTGGATCAGCGTCACTTCTTTACCGTATTAGCACAAATAAGTGCACTAATTTGCAAAAATAAAAATGCCACCGAGAAACATATTTCAATAACATCGGCATCCCACCCAACTATACATACTTAATATATTCTGTATCTTTATAATTCCATAATTTATCCGCACAGATTCCAATTCATGTCCTGAAACAGTTTTAGATAGAAGTTTAGATTGGAGATGCTATAATGGCAACATCATCACGTATTGCTGAGACCATGATCAACATATCTAGGAATAATCATAGTCTCATACTCTTATTTTAGAAACATGGAGCCATGAAAAGCGTTTGTCCATATTTTCCTCTGCATTTGATGCAGATAATTATTTTTAAATACTTAGACGATTTCTGAAAATAATTATTTAGGCTTACAATTGTATGTTCACTACTTGTAGATGGTCGGATGTCAGTACCACATTTTTTTCTAGAGTTAGAAGTTGTTAAAATTACATTGAACCCCTAGTTTAAGTCAAATAAATACGGTTCAAGGTTAGAGATGAATATGATATAAGATATAGTTTGAGGTTTGCTGTAGCTCGGTTTAGAGATTGCTGTTTGAGCTAAAAAGTATTTAGTGAGCATCACACTGCTAAGCTAAACTACTTTATTGGAGTTTGTACGTTGCTTGTTGTGTACGAAGTTGTAGGAAGAAGATGATTGAGCAAGCATGGATTTGTACACACGTAGCTAAGTGCACTTGTGCTATTACGGGAGGAGCACTATAGCAGTCTCGACAAACAAATTACATGATAGATATACAAAGGAAAGGAACGAACTTATGTAGTTACTCAATGCAAAGGCGTAATCGTTTTATAGCGGATCGTATTTCCTTTAATATAGTCGACTTAATTTGTTCTAGCTCCGGCCTTTGGTCCTTACGTTTGCCCCAAAGAGAGGCTTTTCCCGCATTAAATAGTAAAAGCGAGCAAAGCTGAGTCGGAGAATGAGAAAGATCTAAGAGAAAATACACCATTGTAACAACGGCTGCAAAAAAGTTACGGTATCTGCACCCTGTACAGGGAATCCTAGTTAGACTATCCTATTTAGGCTTCTACGACATTATCAAAGCGTGTAGCAGTTACACATGCCAATTTGTCACAGTATCATCAATGACACGGTTATACGAATACTTTCCATAGATCACCACAACGTGTAGCGGTTACACAGAACGATCACGAATTTCACGACGCGTAATCAATGAGACCTCCTCATGGACTCCAAGAACGTATACACATAAATGGAATTTCTCAACCCGTTCATGAGTTATCATGTTATCAGACTCACAGATTTCCTTCCCTGGTATATCTTGGCTTTCACCTCTTTGCGCCTTTCGTGCTTTATAAACCTGTCGTATTCCGCTTTATTGGAGCCTTTCGCGCTTTTTGCACCTTTGGCTACTTTACAAATGAACACCATCGACAGTCATGGAGTCATCCGATTGACCCCATTGATAGCTTCATATGCACATCAAAAATAGCTATATATTTGAAGGAATTACCTCAAACCGTTTACCAGGATTCAAGCTGACACAGACAGACATACAAGAGATTGCTATAAAGTATATAGCTACCCCTAAGTCAAAGTACTTAACAAGCGATAGACAGACTGTGTCCCTGTCACAAAACATTTTCCTATAAAGTAGCTACACAGTACTTAATAAAGAGTACAGTGTCAGTCTTTCGTTTTCCCTTCTACCTCTCTTCTCATGTGGCTTTTATATACTTACATTTATTTCATCATATTATATCCCCTCACACAATATTAGTAGCTATACCAAACTTCTTTGATGATGCACTCCGAGATGCTGTACTGTACGTACATACTCTACTGCATACTTTAGTGTCACGTCAACTACAGCCATAAACACCACATAGTATTATATAAATAATATGACATGCACGTGGTAGTACTTCGCTGTGTAGAAATAATACTTATAGCATATGAACGTACATAATAAGAATAGTTATTTATTCTATGTGTTATGTAATAGCTACGTACTGTATTACGACTTATAATAGCAGTAGGCACTGCTAGCTAATATATTAAATAAATTACACGATTTTATTTAAATAAATATATTATAATACCTGACAAAATGTCAGAAATAGGTGTTGGTTAACAAAGTATACATTTCCCATCTTTTGGAATATTAACTACGAGAAACTGTAGCTTTTTAAACTATATATAGTATAGCAGCCTTAAAATAGAAAGACTGAGGATATTCAATATGCCAGCGACAATGCACCTATTATGTGGCTGTGGCACCAATGCACTAAATGGGGAATTCTATCAACGTTTAATTCTTAAGTTGCATTGTTGAATAATGGTTTCGAGAAATATACATTTCAAAGTCCAAAAATATTGTTGACGACACGAGTTGAAAGTTGGATAATATACAATATTTTTTGTATTTGTGAGACAAAGATACACAAATGGACTCTATACCTATAAATATCAAATCAAACTGGAAAACAGAGAGGAGGGAAGGAGAAGTTGTGAAGACGTTTGAAGGTTGAGTAGAGTCTGCTGGGAACATGACGAAAATATGTAGTACGATACAAAGGTAATACAGGAAGGATTGATATAAGAAGAGCAGGATATGGATGTGTAAGAGAAGGTTGGCGAGAGGAGAGTTAGATTCGAGTTGGATGTGGATCCTCAGCTCATTGGATCAAAACAGTCCCCACCGTCAGGAATTTAATCCGTCGAGGATCAAACGGGAACTTTGTTTTAAAAACTTGACTCCTGCTGCTTGTTTCTCCTGTGACGCTTTATTTCTTCGGAAAGAGGATCAAGTCGAGACCTGCTGGTTTGGCGTTCGGTGCGGAGTTTCTATTGGTCCGTCCATCTCTTTCTCCCTCGTAGTACATACTTCACCGTGTTACAGACGACAGAAACATCACTTACATTACCAGTGCATTAGATTACCATTACATAGTTAGTATTAGTCCTACTCCGACTGCATCTTCGATTTTATGTTTTCTTCCATGGTGTAACAACTTAAGATCACCCAGCAGAACGGTGCACTGTCTATATAACACGCTCTAATACGGTGTACACACACCTAGGTAGGCTCCTCCGAATCTTTTCATAATAAAATTTCACTTTTTTTCAAGAGAAAAAATCCGATTGTGTCTCCAGCCTGCATACATACTACAATACAGAATACAACACGGGCTGCTGGAGACAAAATGGTCGTTTTTGTCTCCAGTCAAAAAAAAGGGAAACTTTAATATGAAAACAATCGGAGGAGCCTACCTCTCTACACTCAATGGTAATGTAGTATAGCTATTTATCTTGTTAGTTGCTGTATCTCTGATATCTCAAATTCGTAAAGTGTCTTGCATCATTTTAACACATAGTGTCTTATATGATTTGTAGTTTGCATTTCATATCATATATCTGTTTATAAGAGACCGTGTTCGGTGGGAAGTTGCTATTTAGCTGGGATTTTATTAAATAGTTGGAAAGAACAAGGATCAACACTTTCACCCTTTAGTCATTACTAGTGAGGATATTTGTCTGGTTTGCTTTTCGGCACTGTAAGTTGCTAGTATGATGACGTTATGATTATGTAGTGCGTGCCAAAATCGATTGTGTATCCAAATTAATGGATACACCAACATGCACTTAACGTTAATTTTGTCCTTCCGAAAATTTCATCTCTTCTCCGTGGTTTACCCTCCGCTTCTATTTCTGCCTCTCAGCTTACTCTCTCCGTTTCCTTTGCTATTCTCTATGTACATTAGTTATTAGCACGAGGTAGCTAACATTAGAGAACCTTGTTCCTGTCCGCAGCTCTAGATATTATTACAACAACGTTCTAGGAAGAGCTCTTTCTTATTTTACGGCTACTACAAACAATTTATATTATGATGTTCTATAGCCTCTGCTCTACTTACACCTCTAGCTATATGTACAGCATAGTATACGTGTACTTTATTCAATATCTCTAGCCCTGTTACTTTCTCTAGCTTTCTTTTCCCTCTTTTACTTACTTAGCAAGGCTGTAGACATATATTCTCCAGTGTAGCAATAAGCAGAATGGCAGTAGCTTCAACGAGCACTATCTTGTAATGTAAATATCTTGCTCTAAGCAAAATATTTCATCATGACAAAGGGTTATGGTTCATTAGTCGACCTACACACATTGCCTTCCCTTTGTTCCATTTTCTTTAGTCAAGGAGCCAGAATAAAACCAAACTAGGTAGAAAGTAGAGAAGGTACTCTTTTCTCTTAGACTTACATTACTCCACTTACAAATACTTCTCCTGCCACTGCTCTCCAATAAACCTAACCAACAGAATGGAAAAGTGCCTGTCCAACCAACCAAAATGTAACTTTAGGAACTTGGGTCTAACTTTGTTAAGTATCTATATCTTTCTTCGCACTATGGAAATCTAAAGCTCTCTCCCTCCTCTAACTACACTTTTCCAAAGAGACCATTATCACACTAGAATAGATTAGAAACTCACCAAGGTTCTCCTTGGAATCTTACTTAAGAACTGGCTACAAATGTTTCAAGGTATCTACTTTCTAAAAATCTCTTTTTCCTACTGATAATAATAGTCCCCGATTTTTATCAGCCTGAAAATAATTTCTTTAAAAATTATAATTTTTACTTACACAAAAATGCCGGTATAAATAATTATAAGTATTCAGGGATTTGCATTGCATTATCTTACATACCAGATATTGTTGGTCTGTGAAATAACTTAAAATTAAGTTACTAGCCTTGCCCAACTAGATTTTACGCTAAAAATAAATTTTTTATAAAAATGATGATGGGGATTCCAACAGATTGCAAACTTTATTTTGGAGAAAGGTGTAGCTTTAGACAATCTCAATTTCCATTTAATCATGATCTATAAGATTATAGTATGTTACATATTATAAAAAGTAGTTTAGACTAAGTTACTCAACCCAACACGACAGAATAAACTATAGGAGATGGAAAGTTTTATAAACAAACCTATATATCAGCTTGATGCTATTTATTGCAGATCTTGAGTTGAGTTCACTTGGAAAGTGGATGATCAGAGGTTTAAGTGATGGAGAATGCTCTGAAAAATAGCTATCGTACATGAAAAATTAATGCGATGTAGCACGTGGAGCCCGAATTGTTTGTACGAGGCTCATTTTACTCTGCCGAATTGAACTCGCTACAAATGGGTACTTTCTCCTTCTTCTTCAACCCTCCAAAGGTTGAGAGTCCTATTTCTCCTTTCTTATCCCATTGCACTTGTTTGCATTTCCGACTTCTCCCGCATCTTATTTCTAAACTGAGCATTGTGCATTTCATCATTTTCCACAACTATCTAAGATGTCTTGTTTTAAAGCCAAATGCCAAATATAATTTAAAACGAAGTAATAATAGTATACAGTAGATACAGATAACATCCTAGTACACAGAATTAAAATATACAAAATTCACCATAATAAATTAATATATAAAAAACGATTAAAAAGTCATTTATTCCCTATTACAAAACAACAATTAAAATAGGAGGTTCCTAAACTTATGTAGGTGTAAACACAAAAATTAATAAGCTTCAGTTATTTATTACCATCATTTGTTTTTTCAGAAAATGTCCGATACAGCAAGCATGAAATTCAATCATTTCAAGATCGTCATACATCTATCTACATTGTGATCAGGATCACTGATTACTGACTGTAGATAACTCTGAGTTTGAAACTAAATAAAAATATGAATCCCCTTGATATTGTCCATCAGTGCTTATAGAAATGTGTTCCATGTTGCAAAGAATGCATACATAACATAATATAGAACTTAGGTACAGTACAAGTAATTAGGATTTGCGTAGCAAAGCATTACTCGATTTACACAGTTCCATAAATATTAAAAACCCATTATAGGTAAACAGCAACTCAGCAAATCTGACATTCCCCCATTGTACAATTAAATGATGAGAACCAAGTGAAAGAAAACAAATTGTCTCTTCCTTTTATAACAATAACATAAAGAAAATACTTGTAACTATATAAAAAAAGTACAGTAGGTACATATATATATTTAGCTTAAAAGCATACACAGCGGGTTTCTATCATTTTATTTCTTTCGTATATATAATTACTAAATCAAAGCTCTATAGACAATGTCAGGTATTTGAGGAGTTACAGGTCTTAAGCCCTAGTACCTAACCTACCTATAACAAATAAGTTCATCATAGTAGGAAACACATGTTAGTGTAAGTCTCGGATAGACATGTGTGTTTATACTCGGTCTGCTCTTTTTCCCGGTATAAAAATAGAGGGGCTACGATATCATATTATTATTTGAGGATTACAGGGTCTGACAGTAAGAAATATATAGGATGAAAGATATCAGTGCATGCATGCCCCGCTGCGTAAATTAGTTTCTGCTTTGTCTTTTCTCGGATATGCTATTTGCAGTTTATCATTAGGTCGGCAGATTGGTAAGAATGGAAGTGAGCCGTGAGAGGAAGGTCCTAATATTCTAACACACAATGCTATACATCCCTACTCTATTACAGCATGCATATAAATACATTAATTGTATTCTATTGGAAAAGGTAGAGAGAGAGAATGCAATAAGGAGCACAATAGGACCGTGTAGTATTCTATGCGAGAAATGAGTTTGTATTCTAAGTAGAGGTTGTTGGGATATGTGCCTGGAGGTAGCGTAAACAGATACTCGGATGGAAGAGAGTCGACAGGACAGGACAGTAAAAAAGGAAATGTGAATGTATTTTATGTTCACTACTTAGGATTTGGTAGGTAGGCCGGGCTGTAGGCTATAAGTCTGCACAGCATTATTATTAAGCACATGTACATCGTCTGTATTACATTCTCCATTGTCTCAAGTGTTTCTAACGTAAGCAATGTCGTGTAAGCCTGTATCGAATTGCTTTTCCACTCTCACAGCTATAGCACTTATAGCTACACCTAGGGAAAGATTATAATGGTACACTAGTAGCTGAATATTGCATGTGAGTAAATATCCTTCCTTTAAGATACGACGAGGATAGAGAGACGTATGTAAGTAATATGCAGAAGAGTCATGCAAGACTGGGAGACAGAGAGCGAGTGAAAGTAAACGACGATAACATACATAACAATACAACGCAGACCAAACACATCCATTCAGAAGGAAAGAGGGCTGCACACCAGACAAAGACATTAAACTCACGACTACATAGGTATATTAGCAGATACGTATTGTCTCTCAGATACATCTAACATCTAACACATTATAATAGTATAGACCTACTCACAAAAGCTACACCCACACGCCTAGACTTCTCTCCTGCAACTAATAGTACATAACATTAATAGGAAAACGAGAGAAAATGATCCTTCCATCTAATACACACACTTGAGACACAGAGCTATGGCTGCATCACATCCCTTCCTTACAATTCAATACTAAAGGTTAGCTAACCCCATAATACACACTGGCTAAGTGGTCTTACTTACTGCTATGACATTATTGTGACAGCGATACATGAGACCGTCAAAATCTTCCACGTTACATCTCTATAAGATTTCCTCCAATTATTATGCTCATATCTACGACGTACATCTAGGCATGTACATTGCAATACAAATCCTTTGTTTAAACTTTTTAACTCAGAAAGAATCACAAACCTAACGTCCAGCTAGTCACAATTATTAATAAAGTATAATATAAATTAAGCAGCCGAGTGATGAACAGAATATTTTTAATCCAAGTTATACATGGGGCTACCGAAAATAGTTATTTAGTTGTTTCTTCGACCGTAGAATAGTTTCTAGCGAGCGTCTTTATTCATTGACCAACAATTTTCTTAATGGGTAAAAATTGTGGCGCATTTCTGGAGGAGCATTTAATGAGAATGACTTGTCAGTGAAAACAAGTAACCATAAGTATATCTTGGAGATTAATTGTCGAGCAATTTTTCTTTAGGGACTGCGGGAAAGAGTCTGAAGAGTTAACAGTGGGTTTAGCAAGAACAAGATATTAGAGAAGGGAAGAATTAAGGAGTATTGTGGTGTTCATATAAATGTGATCAGATATATAGAAAGAGGAGTTAGTTATAAAAGGAGACTGGTGGGTTAGGGTGGGTAGCTATGTCTTGTTGGTGTTGCTTGGTTTGTTCGTTGATGGAGATACACGAGCTGTTTTCCATGAAGCAAGGCAATAGGGATTCTTGTGCCGTAACGAAGGAAAGTGAGACCTATACATATAAAGAGAGCGAGAGAGATAGAGAGACATAGATTATGACAGGGAGGAACGGTAAAGTAGTAAGCAAAAGTTATCAGAGCAAGCAAGGAAGGCAGGCAGGCAGGATGAAACGAGAGAGAGAGAGAGAGAGAGAGAGAGTCCGGTGGGTGGATGTGGATGTGCCTGGGATATATACATAGTAAATAAGAGAAAGCTATTGTGTGAGAAAACTAGCTGGCTATTGTGTGCAATGTGGATTATCTGATCTTAGTCCCGCGGCACCAATGCAATGGCCCTTTATACAGTCTATTCTCGATTGTTTTCCCTCTGCCTTCCAGTCATCACATGGCACAGGGAGCCTTCTCTCTTTCTTTCTCTCTCTCTCCTCCGAATCTTCTTCTCTTCCACCTTGAACACCATAGCTATCCATTTCTTCCTTCACAGAATTTAATAAATAGAGCATAGTGGCTGAGCACAGGTTTTCTCTTACTGGCCATGCAACATGAGGTATAGGGCCTTCTTTAGTTAGTTGTTTTAGGTAAGAGTAAGACGGAGGAGAGGAGTCCTATTTCCCTTGTAGTAATCTACTAGTCGGAATAGAACAGAGAGAGGCAGGCAGAGAGAGAGGAAGAAAAGGACAGGCTACGTGTGACTGGCTACATTATCTCTCTATTGTGTCTGTCTCACTTGTATAGGTGTAATATAATAGCGCGTGTGTGATATACTATCTCCATTCTATTCTAAGTGCAATATTATATTAGATTATATGAAATCAGCTCATCCTGCTCTTCTCTCCTTGCTGACTGTGTGACTTGCTACTTTATTTTATTTTACTTGGCTTCGTTGTGCTCGTTATCGTTCCGCCGTGTCGAGTTAATTACGAGCCGAGACAATGGGCGAGTCAGGCGAATAAAGACAGAAAGCCGAGAAAAGGAACAGGACGGCTCTCTCTCTCTCTCTCTTGCAAGTGAAGAAGGAGAAGGATTCATTTGAACAACTACATAAACTACCACTAGTACTACAGCACACAGAATTCATCCGAAGACTAATATTATAGCGGGTAGTATGTAGCATACTTACATGTGTATAGCTATATAGTGGAAGAAAAGAAGAAGAAGAAGTCTGAAAAGAAAGAGAAGAAAGGAGGGGAAGCGGAGAGAAAGAAGTGAACTGATGAGATGACCTAATCAAGGATATCGTCTGGTTTAGATGCTCTTTGTCCCGGGTTTTCACATTCAGTTGGGACCCACAGTCCAATTTGGGTTATGAAAAGTTTTCGGGAGAAAGAGACGGATGCTGGGCTCACAGACGATCGAATGATGAGCCAGACAGAGCAAGCCAACTGTGTACTCTACTTACTACCAACCTCCAGCCACACACACCAACAATCCCTCTCTCTCTCTCTATACCTTTCGACACTAAGCAGCTCTATAGCCATCCACGCTCTATCTACCTATAGCCATCCACACAAAAGAGTGTCCGTAAATACCAATCCTTTTGTCCTCTCACCCCACTTTCTTCCACAGACCTACACGGACTTCTCTGTATAAGAGCCATCACCCAAATCACAGAACTTGCTGCAATTCAAACGAATGAATGTGATGTGCGGATAGGTGTGTAGGTTAACTCAGCTACTCCTGCCAAGTTGACAATAAGTCCGAAAATTCCGTTCCTCAGCTCTTTCTCCACACACACACACACACACTCTCTTGACCGGATGTGGCTGATGGGAGCCATGGAAAAATTAATCTCGACGGTGACAACGGCTACCATAATAAATAGATATCCTACTCTAATATCATACCATCCAAGACCATGTCGCTAATAGTATATGCTAAAAGTTAACATCTAGGTACTAAACTTAAATAAATTCTGTGCACCATCACTACGAAAATTGATGCATTAATTTTCCTATTGTCAGCATCGCTAATAGAAAAAAATTCTTGCAATTCATACTATTGCTCTGCATATTTGTGCGTAAAGAATCGAAACATCATAAAAATTCAACAATACTAGCAGTTAGCAATGGATTTAACATAAACAACTTACTTTCAGCCAATATTTTTCTTTTCTCAATTCTTATTACGATCAGTTTTAATCACTTTGAATTTATTCTACTTTAGGCCTAAATATTCTAAATCTAATTACGACAGGTTTAAATTACACCGTTGATTCATATAAAGATATTCTAATAGAAGAGGGAAACAACGGTCGCAGGGGCGCGTTAGGAGGAGACTTAGTATTGACATCTTCGTTTATTTGAAAACGTAGGATTTAAAAGTTTCATCATTCAGAACTCAGAAGAAAGGAAAATGTTTGAACAATTAAAAGACAAGTCCTAAAGTTCCAATCAAATAGAAGATTTCATGACGTACCAACCTATGATAATCGTGATCTACGAGACTAGACGAAATAAATAATATTTTAGTACATGTAGTGTTGCACACCTGAATGAGTAAAAAGGTTAGCAAAAGTTGAATTAGCTAACAAATGAAAAGTGGACAATGAACTAGGCAGTGTCGTTTGTAGTAACGTCGAAATTGCGATTGGAATAGATGAAGTTAATAGTTGTAGAGGAATTACATGTTGGTAGATTGAAAGGAGAGGAGTTGTGTGGTTATAGATGTGCTGTGTGTAAATGTAGGATCGTCTGAGCTGAGTGTGTGTTGTATTTGAGTAAAATGTAAAGAAAGGGACTGTGAAGCGGAGTGAACTCTTGCGAGGCATTCAAGATTGAGATGATGAGCGGAGAGTGTAGGAGAGGAAGTGAAGTCTTGGCTGGTAAGTAAAGGAAGCGGGATGGGCAGTAGGAGCAACAGCAGATTTTTTGGAGCCGGTGGCAATGGCATTGCCTCTTTGCTCTTCTATGGCAAATATGTAGTTGCCGGGACTTTCGTTTATTAAACGCCTGCGTTTGCGAGTACCTCTTCTTCTGCCTGTCTCTCAGCTTCTATACACATAGAGAATATGGGAAAGGCATGCATAGCCGTCGTAACAGAGAGAGTGAGAGTTCGGTTTTCGGTAGCGTCGTCATTGTCGAGTCTGGAACTCGGCTACTTCCATCGATCGATTTCTGGTCGGAGGAAAGCAAAAGGGGAGACAGAGAATTGCAATATTAAATGTGAGGGGATCTGAGTAATACAAAGGCTGGTGGACTCTCTCTCTCTCTCTCCTACCCGTCTCTGTCTGTCTGCCTGGTAGTGGCTCTGGATCCGTGGACTATTCCCGTTTCTGTTGTATAATAGAATATAGTTGGAAGTCGTAGTCGGAATTGGAAGGAAGGAGAGACCGAGAGAGCGGCTGGATGACTTCGACTCCTCTGGCTCTGCCGAGCGAGGCTGCTGCAGACCAAACCAGAGCACAGATATTCCAGACTTACTTTACTATTTTAGTTGAAGGTATCCTCTGCTCCAGTCGTAACGTAACTACCCTTTGAGCACACCTCAACTCAACTCGCATCACCATTCAATTCACCGTCACCGTCTGTTCGTTCAAATACCAGTCACCTGGACGAACCTTCACACTCACGTCTTTAAACTCCGTAGCGATAAAATCTCTCTCTCTCTCTCGCTCTCTCCATCTCAATCTCTGGATAAAAACACTTGCAAATACAAACAATCTATTTACCAGTTCTCATTTTTGAAATTATACTCAACCACCAATCACACCGAGACTCTCCTCCACAAAATAAGTTTTCTCACAACACAGCATATTCCAAAAATTATTTATATTCTACTTACTTAGCAAAGCTGATAATTGCTACACAACAGAACAGGAACATTGAACATCTCTCTCTCTCCGAGTCAACATCACTTCCTTAAACTCTTACTTAACGATCCAAAACCGAGATGGACCCCACCAGTTCCGGATTCGCTCAGCTCCCTTCCCGATCTATCCAAATTTTATATCTTCTTCCCACCTAGCACACCCACAGTGCAATCCTATCCACTCCCTTTTATTCTTACCACATCCAACTTAGACACATTAAAATGGAAAATTCCTTCAAAGATGTCTCATCCTACCCCTGGATCGCCCATTTCTTCTCTACTCACTAAAGATTGAGTGTCCTCGCCTCGTCCTCGTCTCCTTTCGGTAAGATAACGTTCCTCTTTTTTCCATAGTTCAACTAATGCAACCTCCGAAGATCGATTCCAACAATATACTCCGGCCAAGGTCAATAGCCACACTCTCTATCTCTAGACAAATACTACTAGAACACAAACTCCACTCGTTTACTCTACTTTTCTCGGCCTCATGCGATTTCTTAGACTTCTACCCAGAAATTTTACCTTCCTAGTATTTATAACGCTATTTAAATTTAAGATTTAAATGGACCTATTTTTTGCTCTTGTTGTTAAACTATTATCTCACATGTATTCACATATCTTTTAATGGGTGCAACAACCTGCGGTAAAATATACGCAGCATAAATGTTTTTTTTTCCTACCTGCCTAGATGCAGGTAGTTAACTTGTTGTCAGTAGTCAGTAGGTAATAACAATTAGAACTTACTACGCGTAAAATATTTCCTCAATTGCGTATAGAATAACGCGTTTCGTTTTGTCTGATTTTACCTTGTAGATATATTATAGTCTGATAATGTTTCATTTCTAAATTACTTTTACGCCAACGCATTTGGTGTTGGTAGAATTAGTTCATTAGGCTGGGGCAATCAACTTTCAATAACATTACAAGATGCGTATGGAGGAAGCTCTATTAAGGTTTATGTTTCTATCTACCTTTGACCTTCCAATTAAGGAAGCATTCATTTGTTCCTTTAGCTTCTGACTAACACGCTCAGGAGTCGGGTCGGAAAGGAAGTTCGTAAAATTCGTTAGGACTATATAGAGCACAGCAGGTAGAGGTAGAGCTATATATTTATATGTCTAAACTAAAAACACAAAAAGGAAAGTTCATTGTTCATCACAAAAAGGTATGAAGGAACAAAGAAAAAGTACGCCAAACTTTAGCAATGTCTTCATTTAAGGAAATGAGAGTCGCAGAATATCTAGTTAGACTTTCTAAATAAATTCCACGTTACGTCATAAAAAGAATAGACAAACGAGAGGGTAACAATATCGACTTGTGTAAGTATGCCTAAGTATGATTAGGTTATTTAGGTTGTTGTAAGGATAATGATATGAGTCGTGTACTGAAACAATTGCCATTTATTCTGGCTCTAAATCTAATTGTAACTGTAAGTAGGTAGGTACTTGTAGCCTATGATCTAAGTAACTAATAGTTAGCAGTGCACGACATGACATTGTAATATACTGGAATCATGCTAGCCAAAATGTATGTATAAATAAATAGCTCTGTCCAGTCCACTCACTCTGCTGCAACACATTCATATGAATTTGCCGACTTGTGTTGAATAACTGAGTCTCGTAGTAGTAGCAGGTGATGTTATTGCTAGATATACGGGCACGAAAGGTTAGCTAGCATGAATCGAGTGGAACTAGGCTGAATAAACAAATGAGAGTTGTTGGTAGGTAAGTTAACGTGCGGAAGAGTAGCTACCTAGGGAGTCGGGGCTGTCTACACTTGTGTCTCTCTACACTCCATGTAAAGTTACATGTTTTTAATTTGGTTGATTTGAGTAAGATATACTGACGATGAGTTGGCAGGACTCTTCGGCTCCAGGTTCGATGTACTTTAATAGTAGGGAGAAATGTATTTCTCACATAGTGCAGTGGCAGTGACTGAAATTCACTGACAGCTAAGACAGTAGAGTTAGTATATGCAGGCAGGAGGAGAAAAAGGAAACTCGAATGACTCTACCCGGGTATAGTATACTAGCTGGAGCTAATTGAAAATCCTATTTCTGAACGAGGTCTGATAGAGAAAGGATTATTGCTTTATGGGCATATTTGAGCATTAGTAGAAATCCAGAAGAGGAAAGTAAGGTAACTAACTAACTAACAATAAGCGGACTCGTCTTGAGCTTTTGGGAGAATAATTCCCGTCAGAGTGTGACTAATATGATTGGGCATTAGTAGATATAGCTTTTCCATTCTTCCAGCCAGCAGCACTCTATGTAGAAGGCAGAGAAACGCAACGGAAGGAGAGTGTAATGTATGTAACGTGGTGCAAGTGAGGCCAACAGCCAGTCTATACCATTAATAACAATAAGTATAAGTTACTTAATTCTCTTATAGTTTTTCTAGCTTAGACAGCTACAACTACGTGGTTGCCTTTAGTTTGCTTCGTTCCCTTCCTTTCAGACTAATGTCTATCCACATCTAAGTGTATGTAGTATGTAGTCGAGGCACACACACAGTAGCCAACGATGTTGTTCCACAAGAATTGTATTATATTGCAGCTCATACTGTGCGTTTATCGATTTCATGTAATAACGAAGTAAAGAGGGGAGCCGGAGAACCACAGAGAGTTAAAACTGAGCTGAACGAGTTTTATCTGTAAATGAATTACTGTTCATGGATTGCTCTGTGTAGATAGAGAATCTATAGCCACCACTACTTTCACTACTTACTAGTAGACACAATCCGCCAAAGAAACTTGTTCATATCAGAATCCTTGCTGCTTGCTACATTTGTAAGGGAACAGGCTACCTGGACTGAAACAATTTACGCAACTTGTTTCTCAAATGAACGATGTAATAGCTACTTTTACGTCTAATCGCATATTACATTCTTACTAGTCGAGACACAGTAAATACGACTCAGCCACTGCTCCTCTATATATCTCTCTCTATTAAAAAGTTTATACCTACTAGGTTGGTCCTTCTAGTTCTAGTTAGACTACTAACTAACTATATAGTCTGGTAGGATCGGATATATAGTGCAAGAGTAACCCCGAACGACAACACAACAAAACGAGAGCTACATAAAAATTTGATCGAAGTGAATCCATATATCCGTATTTAGTAGTCTCTTTGCTTTGGCTAACAATAACTATTGCAATCAGGTTCGTAGTATATGCAGTTTGTATGGAGGTAGCTACTAAACTACGAGCGCTCTCTAAATTCTTGCTATTTCATTATAGATTTTCCATTTTGTGGTCGTCTCTTCTCGTTTTGTGCAGAGACGAAGCCCTAAAGCTCTCTGTAGAGCTCGAAAATTCCATTTAGTGGTAGGAAGTCTTTTTGTGACAGGGCTCTATGCAGGACGTAGATGTGTACGCAGTCGATAACACAAGTAAGTATGCTTAGGTGTTTGCAACTGTTGCAAACTTTGACATCCTGTCCAATTCCACTCAGAAAACCATTTGCATTGGTTTTCTTTATTCACTCTTAAGCTTTTAAAGATAAAAGAAACACTTTTATCCTTGTAATGTGAAAGTCTTTATTTATGTGAACACAAAATAACACTACTAAGCTTTTTATGTGCACAGAATCAAAAGTAATGTACCTACTAAAATATATATCTGTATATGTATCTCTTCTTTCCTCTTGTTCTTATGTATAACTGGGGAAGGAAAAGTTTGCGAGAGCCAAGCCAAGTCAAGGCAAGGCAATCTAGTCATTTTAAGCAGCACAGATTGACGTGACATCTTCTATACTCCTTATATGACTTTTTAACTGGGGATTTTGATACATTAGAATCCTAGGGATTTTCCCTACTGTTCACGTTGCCAGAAATAAAACAGTAATGTCCGTCTGCCTCTTCTTCCTCCTTGACATATTATACAGTTACGATAAACACAGCACACATGAACAATGTGTCGGATACTATTTGCTCGATATATAGCCAAATAGCTTAAGTGAATTTTGTGTACTTTTGCCAATGGGAACTCTAAAACATTTTCTGTGTTTCCATTGTCCACCATTATATATTGATGAAGAAAGGTTGGCACTCCATGACATGGCTTTGGCTCTAAGACAGACAGACACACCAAACCAACTCCTCCATCCATTCAGCTCAACACCAAAACCGTCTTTGCCAAACAGACCTTCTTTCATTTCTCTCCTCACTGTCTTTTCACCAACACACATCTCTCTCTCTCTATGTACATAACAATCAAGGATATATGGATAGACAGACAATCCATACAATTAATGATTAGAAATAGTAATAGTTGAACTATTGTCAAAGAGCTAACGGAAGATTTTCCTGGCGACAGCATGACAGTACATTCACACATTGACTCATTGTCACAATGACGAGACTGCATGTGAGTGAGCCACTTACAACTCTCTCTATAGTCCTCGATTTAGAGCCAGTTTACCTCTGTAGTGTACAATTATTACATTATATTCGAACTGATGTTTTGTTGAGGATAAAGCACTCTCTCTCTCTCTCATCATCATCACTGATTGCCCATGTCACTACCAGAGAATGAACCCAAGTCAAATAATAATAATAGCCCTGACAAAACTATAGCCTTGATAACTCTGCTAACTCATACTAGCACCTCTATAAATAGTTCACGTTTCATTCAGCATTCAATTTCCAACTATGCTTTACACTTCCAAAATAATTTAACTCAGGCTAACTCTACATAGACTATTTTCATCTATGAAAATGAATTTTCTTCGTTTAAATGTGAAAATGAATGCACTCACATGGTCCTCTTTAAAAATATAATTTCTTATCTACGTTTCATTTCGATGACTCAAAGCCCTATTAAAAATCTATGCAGTAACAACAGACCGTAAACAATAACCTACAACCTAAACTGATTAAAACTGATTGATGTGGGAGATTATTATTAACATTGTGTTTAAATCGAGTCGAGTTTATAATTCCTCAAAGTACAAATAGAAAAATAATATTCATTTAAATTGGAAGCAAGTAGTTTCTTTAGAACCTACAGTATTGAATTAAATATTTCACTCAATTGTTTTGCAGACAAGCTTTAAAATGCAAGTACAAATCGTGAGGATTCGTTATTTGTTTCGGCTTTGATTACGTCATGTCAATGACCACGGAACAACACATGTCCGTAGTAAAATAATAAACAAAATATTGTAGACAAGGATGGAGAGGGCTAGGGCAGTCGTGTATTTATGAAGTAATCCTTAAGTGCCTAGTAGATTTTCAATTCACGTAACGAAAGTAAGGGACACATGCACATGCTCAATCTATATGACAAAAGAGTTAGCTAGGGTGTCTCTTTTAGAATTGCATATAGCTCTCGTTTGAAAATTATGTCATCTTTATAGGCATTACGCATTCTGTAGGTTATAAAGGGACTAATAAGAATACTATTGTTGTATATGGCGTTTTTCCAGGATTGAAAAAGAGGATTTGTTGTATGGGAAGGGTCATGAACCTTAGAGTCCCCTTTAATATCATGCCCGCACTCCCCTCATAAGTACACAGGCGAGCGAGAGTGGAGCAGAATATTATCTGCTACAGACTGCTTCTCATTTTGTGCACAGAGAATAGACGGAAACAAAAGGAACAGGCATTAGTTTTCGGTTGTCAGACAGATATTGTAATAATATTACTTACACGAGGAATTGTTGCTACTGTGTGTTATGTTCCGCAAGTACTTTTGCATCAACTACAAATAACAAATAGCCTAAGCCATCATCCTGAGAAATATGATCCTTCTCTGTCCTTGTAATTTTGATGGGATGTTGCTGACGATCACTCAGTTCAATCTGTCCTCAGACTGCATTCTTCTCTCCTCTTCTAGCTTTTACTTCCATTCTATTCATCTTGCTATTGATTTTTTAATGCTACCTATCTACTCACTCGACTTGCTTATTCTAACTTCTATTTTACTGTAATGCACACGTATCTATAGAAAACAAGATATAAATATAAGTCCATTGTATTTAAACGTACTATTAATAACCCCTGTCTACGTTTGGAAACAGTCTGTAAAGGATCACTACACTCTAGACGTGCTTTATTGCTATAAAGTGCCGAAAGACGAAACTTTCTTTCTTGCGATATAATTTCGGATTCTGATATACTATCTGTATCTGTAATAATGAAAGAATAATACATATGTCGACTATAGGTAATAAACAAACAGGTTGGTGTTCCTACACAGGTGATATACTTCGATTGGAGACAGGTTAGCAATTTATGTACCTAATGCTACCTGACTACCGTATAACTCTGAACTGAATTCTATACTCCAGCGGCCTATATATCCTAACTTTATTGACAAATAGACTAGTACTCCGAACAGAAATAAATGATAACTGTCTTTTAACTTTTATTCGACTGTGTAGGTTCTAAAACTTCTCATTATTCCGTGTATTTACTTGCAATTAATTGATTTCGAAGACACAATGTAGTTTTGTGGTACTCAGAGCTTGTCTAGTATTGTTTTTAGAAAAGTCTTTTGTATATAGGGAAGATGTATATAAGCGCAGGAATGAGAATTTAGTGGGAATCTTCCATAATAATATTTCGTGTAGGGAATGGGGTATTTTATGAGAAAAAGGGAAATATTAAGAATGCATGGATAGTTGGAGAAAAGCAGTAACTCATGCACGGATGAATAGATTTAGTTTGATGTATTCCCATGCATATGATGGGAGGGAGCGTATGTAGGACGAGGCGAAGGTTTGACTCAGCTTATTTGCTCATACATGACTGAGTAGCCTGCATCTGCTACGCACTCTAATACATTTTCTTCCTACATTTATTTTCACGGTGAGAATAGTGTGGGCACGCATGTCGAGCGTCCGTTTGTCCTCAAATGGACGTTCTTTTCTTTTATTCTGGAAGAATGTGAGTTTTCTCTTGACTGTGTGTTTTGGATGTAGTAGTGTGTACATTATCTACCTAGACAAATTGAATAAGGAAAGAAAGAGAGAGAGAGAGAATAAGAAAAGCATTATCTTTAATATAGGTGTATCTGCGTGGTGGTCGACATGAGATATAGCGGGACTTGCTATCGATTGACGATTTTTCTTTCTTTCTCTTCCTCTTCAATACATTAGTTAGATGGAGAGTGGATAGCTACATTAGTTTGCTAAGGGAATGCAATGCACTGAACTGACATGACATTCAGACCTTTCCTCTTTTCATCACTAATTTCATTCTCTCCACACGTCCTCGTCTAGACTCACGCATTATTCTAGCCAACACTTTAACACCTTTCCCTCATTCCTCCTACTCTATCCATCCATATATGTAGGTATCTGTAGCAGCATTAGGAAACAATACAATTACATTACATTGCATTTCATTCGGGTGGCAATTTCCCACTTTATTGCATGTTAGCGATACGTGTGTATATATGTGCAGTTGTCGCATTTACAGCAGTCGAATGAAGACTTGCGGAAAAATAAATGGCGATGGCGAATTGATTCGAGTTCAATGCAAGGCAATCCACTCAGTCCCTCTCTGTCCCCGATAATGACTCACTTTCCCCTTAATTAATGCTTCTTCCTCGAATTGAATCGAATTTAGTGGCAGAGGTGCAGAACCGTGAAGGGAAAAGGGAAACTATCTCACTATATCTTCTATCCCACATTGTGAAACAGTGAAATGGCAAATAAAGAAAGGTGGCTCCTCAAGACAATGTCCTCCGTAAGTAATAACAATAGAATGGATGGCCAGTAAATAGATTCAAATCATTGTTATATCTGATGTCGAGTCAAGACTCGCATACATAAGTGTGGGCTTCACCAGAAATAATAGCACTCCAGCCCAGTCTCTTCTACACACGGCTACAACGAGAAAATTCTTAGAAGGAACCATCCCATTATAAATTAAATAAGCCATTTTACACACACGCACGCAATATAATCTAATGATATGCATTCTGAATAGTTACTATAAAACGTTGCAACACTAACGCCGTATACATAGCAAGTGTGATTAGATTTAATGGATTTTATACTTTCCACCAGACAGTCTACAAATATAATTTACATATACGTATGCATACTACATCTCTTCTAGAATTTATATGCATAGTTGTAGAGAGGATCCTTTCATATAAGTGTGCACCGCACTGTCTACCATTGTTTACATTTTGAATAGGAAGTTGAAAGATGTCGTACAGATAAGCTAATATCCAACATTGAACTACAGGGCAATATAAGGAGTCGCTAAACCGTTTTTGTTTATCTAAATTACACTTCTGCTTTAGAATCACTTCAATTTTACTCTTTACTATTATTTTTATGGAGGGATATTCACCAGAATTTATACCATCTCTCACGTAGTACGGGCATTTATTTCTTAGCACAGACAGAAAGCGAGAGAGAGAAAGAGTCTAGAGCTACGTACTGAAAATTCTAATGATTTTATTGCGACTCCTACAGACAATGTATATAGAACGTGTATCTTTTTGAAAGTATTGAATTAAATTGTGATGTCACACTCGCATTAGTCAGTTCATTGAAAGCTAATAATGCAAACTATTGTTAAGCAAAGAAAACTTAGGCAAAGAAATATTTCACGCACCGGTGGTTCCCGTCACTTGCTTATCCTGCCCTTAGATTATAGCATGACTTTAACACAATATTACCACTAGGCTACTTAGACCTATACATAAATAGCTAATGTGCTAATAGAATTGCAAATAGTCAAAGTTTACTGTGCGTAGCGTGACGACTGAAAAGGCTTTACGTACTTTCCCGTCATGTTCACCCACTGTTTGTATACTCTGTTTGTCATTTCAAATGACACTGGGTGAGATAACACATTTACATTCTAACAACGGAGGCATGTGTATTGATAAACTTAGCCAAACAGCTTAAATGCTTTCGTGCTACCTTACTTATTATGTTATTCTACCGTTGTGTAAGTCTGCCCACTCCAATACTTCTATCCGCATTTATATGTCCCTGCTATCTGCAAGACTAAAACTCATTCTCAATTTTACATATTTAGGTAGCTAACACAATTCTAATGGGCATTTCTATTTACCGGACTACGCTACATTGAATATTTTCATTTGAAATGAATCACTCATTTCCTTCCTCGTGCCAAAACGTTTGGCAGTTTCTAAATTGTTTTAACAACCCTGTTGTTTATAACGGTACAGTCAGGCGTACATTAATTATGCTAAGCAAAATGGAATCACCTTGTAGATTACCCGCGTTTTAAATCATTTCACCATATTGTTCATAAATTAACGAATACATAACAATTATAGGGAGCCATACATGCAGTCATTTAAAATCATGTGCACACAATGAAGCAAAATGTTTTGGCATGTTTCTTATTTAATTATTGCAAGTGTGGCCACATAATTTTAAAGCAGATAAGGTGCACTTCTGAGCATTTTACAATATATACTTTGATATGCAAATGTATGCGTTTACATATTTAGCCTCAGTACGTAAGACAGAATGTGTGTAACATTATTACATGTGTATAGCTACGAAAGACAAGGTATAGTGCTGATCATTACTGACTAATGAATGGTCGTGGAAAGAGTTATGAGTGTTCCCTGTTCGTGTCTCGATATAGTTTACAGTGGTTTGAGTTTGAAACACGTGTAAACATGGGTCACTGAGGTTTCCCTTGATTTGAATGATAAGCTACCTCCCTGCTCTCCACGTTTTTTCCTACCTTAAATGCACTCTAAGTTACCTTTTACCTTTCACTAGCTCTGTTCATTAGGAAAGGTAAAACGAATAGGTTGCCGGAGTCGGAGGTAGGTATATGTATGCAGGTAAACTAGCGCTCGATTAAAATGGACTTAAATGCACATGTAAATGTAACAACAAGTAACAGCCGTTCACAAAGACAGCCGAGTTCGCCTCCGTCCCAGTTCAGAAATGTTCCCTTCACTTATGCTTACATCGCCTGTCTACTTTTCCAAACGATATCCTTATCAGCTGAACACAATATGTAATGTAATACATTACCTAATAATGTAGCAAATGTTACTTGCTTGCTTTCCGACAAAATATGAATGGGGAACAAAACATTCGTTTTGTAAACTGGACGTGTGCAACCATTAAACTGCATGTACTCCTCTCTACTGACTAAATACATGCACTAAACATGACAGAATAATAAATATTTCTTTGAATGGCAAGTCAAAAATACCCTGCATACATTATTATTACCTCTTTTCTGTCTACTATTGCAGATATTGTACAAAGACAATCTATACCATTTTAAACGTAATGTAAAGTATTATCTTTAGTAGGACGCCGTGTACAGGTTTTTTAATTATATTGATTCATTTAACATTGTAATCATCAGATTAATGATGGGCTTTTTTGTTAATGTTATGTTCAGATTTTGAAGTCCAATTGTTCGTTGTACCGAAGGATTTCCGTTTCAGATGAACCATTATCACGAAAACGGTTCAAATTTTAAATAGTAAATAGCATAATAATTGTGTTAATTTGTGAATAAGTATGTAAAGTAGTAATTAAAATGGATTCAGTATTGGAGTGTATTATGTTTGATAGGTTTCTGTTGTGTAGTAAGGAGGAGTAGTGAGTGGTGTAGGATGAGTGGCCGTGTCCGTCTCCACTAGTGTGTACCAAGACAGTTGTCCTAGAAAAGCTGAAACTCATTTGATTTAGATGGAGTTGAAACGAAAGAATAAATGGTGAGCGAAAGTTTACTGGAGGAGGGCCAAGAAGTGGAAAGTGAGAAAAAGTAGGCAGCTATCTCTTTCTCCATAGAGTTGATAGATTTATTATGGATATTATGTGTGAAAGGCTTTCGTGATGACTGTGTTTGTGTGCGGGAGCTGTCCACGTTCAGCCCACACTACATGCAGGCACATGAATGATAGGAAATGTTCTATGAATGGGCTCAACTAAATCTAAAGCTCTAGTGCTTTGACGTGGCTGCAGAAGCAGACAGTGTGGAAGACACGGAAAACCAGGTACATATACAGACTCACACAGCACACACTCATATGCCATGCATCCAACACAAAATACAAAGAAAATGAAAGTGTTGGCATTGCTAAAAAGAAAACTAAGCCAAGCCAATCCTGTGCGAGTCCAAACAAGAAAAAGGAAAAAAATTGACTGGTACTACCATTACCTACTGAAGTACAGACACAAAGAATCATCTTATAAGACAATGTATACCTATGTATGCAGATTATATATCTTAGCGCAAGTATTACAATTTACGTAGACGATTTAAGTAGCTAAACTTTAACCAGGTCTACAACTCAGATATCGAATACTAAATCCTAATAGTATAGGTAAGAAAATAGTAACGAAGATAATACAGTCCTTGTGTACACATTCAACTCAGTTGTGGTAATAGCTTATGCATTTACAAAATAAATAGACATAAGAAGAGGATAAATGAATGGGCAAAGTGAAGAGCTGTGAAAGAATTGAAGTTGAATCTGTCTAAATGCATCAGATCTAACTATAGCTACTAAAAACTTATGGTTGGCTACGGATAAGTCTTTTTCAGTCACTTTACTGGCAGAGTGGAAGAGCTAGCTGTACTTATGCATGTGCATATAGATACAATGGATGTGTCTGTCTCGTTTGCATATGTGTAAGGAGCATAATAGTATATAGAGCTCTCTCGAGAATTTATTAGAACTTTTATTACCCCTTTCTTGTTCCTAAAATAAAATAGTTGTGTATGTGTGTGTGTGTGTTTCTGGTCATAACATTGCTATTGTACTCCTAGGAGGATATGTCTCTAGTCTGCGCTCTATGTGTGTTTATATATTGTTTTTGGTGTCCGACATGTGTAAATATGCGAGTAGAGATATGGTGGCCAACTCTTTTCAAGGTTCATTTATGTACTTTCAAATACTACGCCCAAAATGTCAATATTAAGACTGCTTAACACAATGGGATAGGATTACTGGCTTATTTATCGATTTATATTGGCAAAACTCATGAAATAACCAAGAGCTGTATATTATATCGTGCCCTTTTTTTTCTTTTTCTGTTGATAGAGAAAGAGGAACCAGGGTATTTACTACATTCGGTGCAGACATTTCTTGTCTGGATTACTTATAAGACGGAGAGATAACGTAGATTCACATAGATTAATATTCCATTTTCGGGCCAAAAATACACACTCCACCAGTTCCCTATTTTCATTGCCTTCTTCCAACAAAACACACAGCGAGAATTACTTTAGGATTTGGAGTTAGGAGTAGTGGTGCAATGCTTCATGTACACCTACGCGTTTTGCATATTATCAAAATTTTCTCTACATAGACAAACGGATGTTCGTAGGAAATTCCCCACTGAGTTCTTCTATTATTCTCTTACTTTCACCTTAAATATGATGAAGATGAATTAGAAAAGGGGTCACACAACACAACCACTTGCATGTTCTCAGACTTTTCAGAGTGGGACTCTTCCAAAATCCCATCTGTCTAAAATGACATTCACGTGTATCCTCGTACACTCACAACACACGCATCATAGATTCGTGCATGGCTACCTATTGTTAAACCTACTCGGCAACTAATAATATAACTACGTACAATCAATGATTCCAAACTGATATTAACATGTATTTATCATACCACAGTATGCCAGGAGGATTATATGTATATCTTTCCATAAAAATAACTTCGTTCATCTAAACGAGTGGGAAGTTTTCAGGATTCGAGGATATGCGATTGTATTTGTGTAAATACATATGTTGCATACGTTGTACAAAAGCACATGGTTCGGTTGACCCTTTTCATATTTTAATGACAAGAAAATAAGTATGTAGGTATCTACGGAACCAGCTACAGATAAACTACATCGTAAAAATAAATGATCAACATATTAATAGGATAGGATTATTTTCTGCTTGCTATACAGGTAAACTTTAATGGGTATCGCTTACAAATATTTAATCTTACGAAATGATGTCACAGCACAAGTTTTTTATTTCGAACATAATTGCACAGGAACATTTCTACAAGAATTTCGTAAAGTTGTCACAGCCTTTTTATCAATGGTGCATATGCATCGATGCGTAAAAACTCATCTGGAATCCATAAGAGGATTATTTGATGAAATTGGAAATTAAATTGGCAAAGTTGTTAGTGGTTGGCTGTATTGATTTTCTTATTGCTTAGCTAATTTAAATTTGGAATGTGTTCCAAATTTACTTGGATGAACCTGTCGTTATTTCGTGACTCTTGTGCGTGTGTAACAAAACTTGTAATGATTCCCTAAGGTATACCTACTCAAATAGGGAGGGTTAAGTTAGAAAATTGAATAAATATTTACTGATTACATATATGAAGATTTGGAGAAGAAAAATTGTGATGAAGTGTTTGTGTACGTGGCCTACGGGTGAAGGCAAATTGGAAATTTGACTAGTGAAGTGAAGGAAGTCTGGCCTGATTTAGCCAACCTAGTTTTAGATAGTGTAGAGCAAAATTAGATCTAGTCAAATCAAGCCTGCTGCTGCCTTGAGGCAAAAAAATCCAAGCAGAGCTAACTCATACTTCTCAATAAAGTCTAGTAGTAGAATTGAATGAAATCAAAATCATTTATTATGTATGAGGATTATATTGTACTGAGAGAGGGAACGAGGGATATAGAAATGTAGGGAGAGAATGAGTTTTGACATCACAATCCTGGAGCAAATCAAAAATATTTTATATGGAGTAGGGATGTGATGATTTCTTGTAGAAACCAAAGAAAGGAAATGAAAAAGGAATGTATGCATAGATTGTGTATGGATTTAGGAACGTGAGAGGCTAGGAGCACTGATTTCCATTACGGATTGAATCCCTATTGTCAAGATGAAAATAAGGAAAATAACATATTGGGAGGTGCAATACAAAATCTTCTGTCCCCTTTCCTCATTGTTAAAATATGTCTAGTAAACAGAGGTATACTATAGTAGTGTCGCTGTATAATAAACAGCTTAAAGTAGCATATTGATCTGCTCATATAGTAAATGTGTATAAAAGAGAGACAAATCAGGACTTCCCTTTTCCAACAGCCAACAGCCCAGCTGCATCTCTGTATATTAGAAGAAGAGACGTAAGAATATTGAGATTCTATCAAAAGCTGCGAATGTGAATCGAACGTGAGACCCTTTCTTCTTCATCTCTGTCGTATCTTCTGGGCCGTTGTGAGTTTAACTCTGTTAGCTTCCAACCACTGCGATTACAACAATTTTTCTTTCCTGTCGACTTTTTTTTTCTGTAGGAGGAGAAGCGGGGCTATATATAAACAGTAGGAGCTTTCCTTTGGCTTAGCACGATTGTATTATCTAAATGTATAACACCTAGCGCTAAACTACTATCTTTCACTTTCCTGCTTCCAAATTGGAACTTGTATTTTTCTATCCCATTTTTACATGGACTTTCCTTCTATACGCCTAAATGTTTGCAGAGAGAGAGAGAGAGAGAGAGAGAGAGAGAGAGAGAAAGAAGTTGATTTGAGTTTTGAGGCTAGAGGTACGTGGATACCTATGTACATAAGAGTAAAGAAGCACGTCTCTCGTCCTCTACGACTTTCCCTTGCATTATTATTTCCTAGCAGTGGGTAGTGTGCATTAAACTATAAAGTTGTGATCTATAAATGCAGTTGAGATATAGGGATGTCTGCTGCTGGCTGTAAGGAAAGCTATGCGAGGCGAATCGAATTCGACCAGCCAGCAGCCGCCGACTGTTATGTAATGTCATCTAGGAGACGTAGACTCGTCCTAGTAGGCTCTCTCTCTCTATGTAGTCGTCGTGACTCTTTTTCCTCTCCTCATATCTGCAGATACCTATGGACATTAAGAAAAGGATATGCTAGGAGTAGTTCCTTCGTTCTATCTGTTTTAGGGTATATGTGGGAGATGGAGGGAAAGGAGCTAAACTACTAGGAGATGCTAGTTCTTCGTATGAATGTGGATTCTTGCATTAGGGTGCGAATGGGATCGATTGTCCTCTTCTACATCATTCACGGCCTGAAGCACAGAAGCCACTTGGGAAGTCGAGAATTCTAGTATGGCAACCGTTTTCTGGCATTCATCTCTGAGACTCCCAAGAGAGAACTAAGATCTAACGTTCTACCTCCATTTCCCTTCCCACTTTCTCTGACTTCCCTCTTCTTCCTTCCATTACTATAGCAGGGCCTACACGTTTCTTCTTAAACTTATTCTCTATATTCTCACTCTTTACTAAATATATGGGTTACCTTCTCTTTCACATATCAGCATCTACTTCTATGGGTTTTCTCTATAAACTTTCCCGGCTATGTCTGTTTTATTATTTCCACTGTGCATGTAATGTGCTCGGAGCATTGTCTACACTAAAAGTAAGTCTAACACTTGCGTCCGTAGTCCTCTAGCCGGGCGGGCATAATAACCAGAGCTATATATAGCCTGGCCCGGATATTCTCACTGGATCCTGCTCTGGTTTTCTCTCAGTTTCCTTGCCCTGCCTGGCCTCCTCCAACTTGTCTTCCTCCTTGCCTTCTTCTTTCTACCCATTTGAATTCGTATAATTTTGGTTCAACCTTTTCCATTCTTCTCCTGACTTCACTTTTGTTGCTTTCCCTTGTCTTCTTCTTCTGTCCTCCTCCTTTTCAAAGACACTAAGCATCGGGACCAAGGAATCAACTCACTACAGTGCACTTCTACCAACCAAAGTCACGTCCATTCTCCCTCCTTATGTATATTCCCTCTTTCTTTCTCTCTCTCTCTCACTCTCTCTCTTTTCTTTTTACATGGAAAACGAGCCACTGTGAAAGCCAAAGAGAGAGAATAAAAGTCTTTTCGCCATTTACTTTCTGATTCTTTCCTCCTTCATAATAAATCCTTTCTCTCCTCCGAGCCTTTATATTCCTGTCTCTACAACTATGCGCCTAAACATGAATTTTCTTAACCTAAACGTCAACCATCCTCCCTTTTTTCCGCCAGACTAACTGAAAGGAAAATCAAATTTTACATATTGACAAAAGCAGATGGTGAGCCTTGAGGTGACCGAATTTTCAACATGCATTGTCATCCTAATGCATGCACACTACCTGAACAAATAATAAATATTCAAACCAAACGAATTGTGCTCCGTTGATTTTATAATGCGTATTCCGAATTATTCGCTTACAGAATTAAAATTTAGATTTGATCTAGTAATTGATTTTAAAATGAAGCCCTGTTTTGCAATAAACAAAAGAACATCCATTGCTTGTGATAAAATGAATTTAAGAGATCCTTGTACAGATGCAAAGGTAGGTAGCTACGGAAGCTGCCAAAATATGCCTGTGAGAATTCCAATCGAGTTATTTTTATTGCACAAGACATTCTTCTTGTTCACAGGTTAGTTTGCTACGGGTAAATGGTGCTGTAGGAAATAGATACAGTTTTTGGATATGAAAGCGGAGAGGAAAATGGAAGACAATAGTTGGAAATCGTAAAAGTTTAATGGAATAGACGAATTTAGCCGTCCAAACAAGTCAAGTAGGGCAATCTTTCTTTCTGGATTGGCTACGGGAAGCTGATGCATGTTTTTATGAGGTTCTATGTATTTTCAGTTCCATGCGGATCAATGTCTTTACAGTTGGACAATATTGTTATTGGAGATTTTATGGAAAGAGGGAAATTGAATTCATACGTTATCTGAAGTTGAGTAAGGATATCACATACATTTTTAAACGGCGAAACCGTCTATTGCTCAATAGAGTTTCCGAAATTGGAAGTGATAAACAGTAGCTAGCGTGGGATGGAAGTTGTATAAGTTGTGTTTATCATTTTACAAAGGTATAATGTTTAGCAACCAAACTACAAAGAATAAGAGCCCAATAAATTCACTTTCATAAAATGATTTTGAAAGGCTTTGATGAAAGGGAGAAATAAATTTCATGTTTCTCTGAATTAGAAATTCGGATATTAAAAACGGGTTTTCGACTGAAGATAAAAGGGAAGTGGAGTTGAGTGAGTATAAACTCATCGTCAGTTCTTCAATTACTGAAAAACAATATCCATGTATGTATGTATGTTTAGGATAGAGTGTGCTTTGTGTCCGTAAAACAAAACCAGAGGACATCAAACCAATAAGGCAACTCAATTATCCCTGGCTCATCTCTCTGTTTGATCTGATCTTCATTCCTAGTTCATTTAATTATTTCAAGTTTCCAATTTCGACGCAGCTATTAGAAGGAATTAATGAAAATGTCGAGCGAGTCGTCGTAGCAAGAGCTAGAGCATTATTACTTTGTGTACCTATCTATTTATAACTGTCTCCTCATCGCCTCTCTCTCTTATTTCTCTTTATAGAGCTAGAATTTATTTTTAATGCAATGCAGCACTGTAACTCTATTTACTTAGGTATTTAATCACGAGTCGTACAAAAACAAAGATAAGAATTAAATGCATTAGTAAAAGAGTCTTCTGTTGAATTAAAGGCCATATAAATAGTTTCATTTCT
>JABASI010000361.1:0-41396 GCA_019776505.1 Tomocerus nigrus
CTAGAATTGTTGCAAATTTTGTCCTCTTTCGAATGGTGGCCACCTCATTTCGGTAGCGGCCTCCATTTAGGAGCTAGAGAGTCTAGACCGTGTGGACATACTTTTGGATAACCCTGTACACACATATTATTTGTGGCAGTGTACATAAATGCAATAATATAGCACTATGGTGTTGTACAAATCGATCTTCATTGTTACCCTGCATTTAGGTTAGCTTGTATTGACTATTGCACCATCATTATAATAATACTGCCGATATGTAAGACAGTTTATAAATGCTATTACGCTATTAGTGAGAATCTTATTGTATTACTATGTGTTCTGTATTTTGCGGAGTTGAGTAAATGCACATTTAGGTTATGTTTACTTTTAGTAATTTCCATTCATACCTGGCAAGATATCGTACAGGATGCAGCTCAATATACATTGACCCCGATAGCAACTGTCTGATGTATTCCAAGTGTTTACCATGGAATAATACCTCCAAGTGTGGTATATTATTGGAAAATAACTGGCGTGATGTGGGTGACAGCCAATGCACCGCTTGTCTAGCCAAAAAAATCAATCGTATACTATAAGCATATATTATAAAATGACATACTACTACTAAATATTTACAATTGCTCAGTCACACAATTACATGGAACATATTACTCGTAAACTCAATCCTGCGTAGTACTCAGAGTTACTCACTCGCTATCAAATAATGCTATGTACTTTAGGTAAGTATTAATATAGGCCATTCCTTTATCAAAATCGATTATTAGTAAAAGTTAGATGAATTTGATGAGTAGGTGTTGCTGAATAACTCAATACTAAAATGATGCAATATGTACATTACGTCTAGTTACATGGTAAGACTAACAAAATAACTTACGATAAGTGCACAATACAACTAGGTATTACATATTACATACAAACAAATGATGACGGTTTATTATGATTCAAAAAGCCCCAAAAGATTCTACGAGGTAACATAATAATCTTATCTCGACATAACAAAACCGGAAAATGACAATAATAAATATGAAGTAACTTTTATCTCCGAGGTATTGCTAAACCATATAAGTTGAACAGGAAATAAAAACTTCCTACTGAGACAAATAAATTGCTTTCTCGACGAATTTCAAGCAGGAGTACACAGTACGCCGTTGGCGTTACCGTCTCTCTCTACTCAACTACTCACCATCGGGTCTCTGATTGATCTTTCTAAGTAAATACTATTGTCTTTCCTGGTTATTTCTATTTTTGTATGCCCATAATATGAGAAAATAATAAATGTATTTATTTACCCCATTTCTAAAAATGTTTTCCAGTTCTCCATTTTCTTGGATTGTGCACTTTAGTATGAAGCTAGCTTTTGAAAAGCTCTATTGTCAGCTGAACAGTTTACAACAATGTAAATATTTAATAAGTATGGATTTCAAAATGAATTTTAGCTAAGCTGTTGTAAGGTTGTAACTACTTATTTTGATTAGGATGTAGTATATGAAGAGAAATGAATTGAGACAGGAGACGAAATGTAAAAACGAAATAACTGAAACAGAGCCTCGCATTTTATTTAAGAATAGGGTCAAAACACACTTACAGTCTTGATATTCTCATAATTTAGTATGATTAGTTGATTCATGTGTCATGAACACTGTTTCAAAGAGACTGCAAGAGATACTTAAATAGTTAAACGCTTCAATTGTTACAATCATAAAGCTACAAATGCATTCACACGCAGTGACATGAACATGTCTTATTGTTTGACAGTTATTTGATAATTATTATGAATTGGGTAATTCCGCACGTTATCGCTGTGTGCACAGAAAGTATTGCTTCTTTAATGTCATTTTCATGTAATTATAGTTTCGAGGGTAAAGGCTGTAAGATTGCATAGAAGAAACGTGATTTTAGGCATTTTGCATAGTATGTATCTGAACTTATATCGTTGAATGGATGTGAGTACGCCTACTAGAAAACGTACACATTCAATAGGCAATGTGGGATTTGTGTTTCATAATTGCGTAACACGAAATTAACATGTTGCTTCTTGATCTGGCTCCGATTTTATTTGTACCGTGTCTGTGCTTGCGGATGCCATATCGTATGTACTTCGACGATCATCTTTCCTCGCCGCATTAGTAATACTGGTTCGCAAATCTAACGGCAAGATGAGGTCATCTTCGTCATTCACATTGAATTTAGGCTTCGGAATTTCACTTTCGTCACTACTTGAATCGTCATCCCTCTCCGTTCGGCGACGTTTCCGTTGAACTTTAGGTTTATTGCTTCCTTTGCCCTTATCCCCTTTTAGTGCTGTTACCACCTTCTTTAACTTGGAGATTGACGAAACTATATTTAGCAGAAAATTCATAGTTAACAAAATGCGATGAAACCTCAAGTAATTTAGCGGATTTAACAATTTACTTGGAATAGTCCATTCGAGAGTCCGTGGTTTCATTCGTATGTCTTGAAATCTGCTAAGAATCTGAGTGGGATCTATTTCCGGACTGTAAGACGGAACATTAACTCCAAGAATACGGACTAATTTTTCTAGTACCCTGTCAACTTGCGTATGTATTACCAAGTCAGCCTTTTTGTGCTACAAAAATGCATATTCGTCAAATCATTTAAAGAAAAAACTATTTTTTTCAGAAATATATTGATATAGGTTTGGAAGTACATGTTTTGTTGGCTGAAGATTAACAATGACCACTTTTCCTCCATTCTTTTTGGCACGAAGAGGAAGGTTTCCAGCAGGAACAATCTGTAAAGTTGTTCCCAAGCTGATACTTAAATCTGAAAGACTGAAAAATTGCAAAATTTAATTATTAAATGATGTTTCCTCACATAAATTGGAGTCATACTCACTTGTCATGCATGAATTGTGACTAGAAACTATAAAGACTAACGTGGAATGCATGTCTGCCATATCAAGGTCACGTTGCGGGAGGTTATGCTCCCAATCTAGAATATTGTCATGTAATTTGCCCCGACAAGGCCTTCCTCCTGCTTTAACCCAAGGACAGTTTAGTCCTATTTCTTTTTGTCCGACAGTAGGCACTGCACTTGCTTGAATAAATTGCCTATTTATCAAACAAAAATCTTTGTAAGTCTATTTTCGATTAGTTATTGATACAGTTTCAAAGACATGAATTCGCATTTTGCCAAAGACTACCTGTCACAATATGAACACTGGGCTACAAACATGTTGCCGTGTAGTTCCGATATGGATGTTCTTTTGAGACCAGAACGAAGATGAAGGCCGTCTATATTTTGACTGATGATATACTTTAGATGTCCTTAATCGTCACAAACACAATGATACATTTAAACAAATGCGTCAGCAATATAGCGTAACTTAATGGTTAAATGGTAATATATTTATATCCAACATAATTTCTAACAGGACTTCATTGATGTGAATTACAAATAATTAGTATTCTTGACTTATAGTTTACCTGAGCTTAACAATCCAGAAAGGGCCATGTGAGTTTTTGTAGGCACTGCAATATCAAATGAAGTGTTCATATTCGGTTTTTGACCCTTTTGTTCCAATGTCCATACTCCATTAGGGCCTCTGTTATGTACAAGTAGAAAAATACGATTGTTTAAGATAATTAATTTTGGAAGATATATTTATAAACACAACTTTAAGTAAAATATATAAAGAAAATGTACCGGAAATCAGGAATCCCTGCTGCTGTTGATATTCCAGCTCCAGTATGGACAACAACATGCTTGGCAGCTTTTATCCATTCAGCCAATTTTTCCACCTTTGCATCCACCGTGCTCGCGTCATCAAATATCTTTAAAAAGTGCCAATTTTCTTTAATTTTAATGGTTTATATAACTTAAGACAAGAGTGACAGCTTAAAAGCAATTCAAACACATTGCAGCAACTTTACTTTTTATAACGATACGCTTTTCATGAAATGAATACAAAAAAGTATTTTCATACCTCCGGGAGTCCTAATTTTCCTTTATGTTCGTACGGAGAAAGACCCTCAGCATAATTGCAAGACATTTTGCAAATATTGGTAAATACTTAAGTCTTCATTGTTGAAAAGGAATCGGGATTTCATTCCTATAAATCCAAAATCAATGAATTCAGTGGTATTAATTTATTCTAGACACAGCATTTTAAAGCCAAAAGTAACATTTACTTTATATACTTTATTTGCTGTTGAACAGGTAATATTACTAGATGATAGCAATGTATCATTGAATAAGCTGTGTAATAATTAGTCATAATAAATTATGCATACCTACATGTATATAGGTAGATATCTATTGCATTTCAAATTTCAATCCAACTTTTCTAATCCTATTGCATTAACTTAGCTAGAGACTAATTTGTTGAACTGCAAATTACGTATCAAATTAGCTTTACGTATTGACTTTATTCAATATTTGGGAAATTAATTTTGCATACAGGGCATTAGACATCTCACTAACTTTTCTAATCCTATTGCATTAACTTAGCTAGAGACTAATTTGTTGAACTGCAAATTACGTATCAAATTAGCTTTACGTGTTGACTTTACTCAATATTTGGGAAATTAATTTTGCATACAGGGCATTAGACATCTCACCTAAACTTCGAAAACAGCATTAATTATGAAAATATTTAACTCGTACTTACAGAATAGAAAATATTCCGATGGTTATTAAAGTTTCTGGTATTTAGAGATCATCTGTATACATTCATATCTACTTGTACGTAAGTAGGTTGTACAGATCAGTATAGTAGTATTATCCAGGTCGTCAAAAATAATGTTAAACAAATTGTTAGGACGCATTCACGCGTTTAATTAATTTTATATTTATATGCATCCCAAAGAATATCTCCAGGACATAATTTACCACCAGCAAACGACCAGATGGAGATGGATGTATAGATGTGTAAAGTTCCGCCGTACGCAGTGGGAAGAGCTAACAAAATAATAAATAAGCAAACAGGAGAGTTTGCTTTCATTTCTTTAGCATGCAGCACATGCATCCACTTCTTAAGTGGAAATGTGAGGAGTAAACATGCAAAGTGGTCGTAGTGGATTTGCTGCACATGCACATGAGACGTCAACCGAGATATGCATTTAAATATTAAATGCACATAATAAACTTCTGCCAACGTGTACATGTATTTTTCTGAGTTTTCTTATACACGATCAACTATTAAGACGAGTGTTCCATGTCCATGTCCACATTTTGCATTTTGCTATGCATGTAAATTATGTGCATTAAACAGTTATTACCATAAAGGACAAAGTACAGCTTCTAAACCTAACATTACTAGACTGATCATAATGACATAGATTGAAACATGAAAAATTTCCATTAAAATGCAAAAACATTGGCTTTAGAGTTATCTCGCAATACATGGTTTTATGTGAAGCTTTAAATCAAGCTCTGCTTGTAAGATTCCATTCTAGACTTCGGACACTGGCTGCTGGAAGCTAAAGTCAAAGTCTAATCTCTGCATGGCGTAATAAGCAAAGCAGGGTCAACGGCAACTGACTTTCAGGCTCAGATTGTAAATCCAGTTGAGTCACTCATATAAGATAAGAGAATTGACGGATACGCGGACACATAGCATACAAACACATTAACTCACATATTATACCTAGATACACAAAACTTGTGATCTTCACACACACACATAACATTTCTTTTAGTATCCGGCTGAACTGGAGCGAGAAAGCACATTCCTTAAACTACAACTGATCAAAAATCAAAACTATTTTTAGAGTGATAAAGTAATACTAGACAACAGTTGCAACAATGAGTTCTGTCAGTGGTCAGGCAATTGATACCAATTGCATGACACTTACTCGATTTGTTCTAGCTGAACAGAGAAGGAGAGCTCCGGAAGCCACCGGCGATCTTACATTACTTTTGTCCACAATTCAATCTGCTGTTAAAGCTATCTCATCCGCTGTCAGAAAAGCTGGCATTGCCAAACTGTAAGTGTACAATTCCTTGCTAAGTCTAATTACTTTCAAGCAGTTTATTAGCAATAATGAGACAAAAATGATGTCCTTAACTTCCTAACTCAGGTGCACTCTCATATCAACACAGACATTATCATTATGCATCACTTGCCACTTGTTTCTTGAGAAAGATCGGCAAATGATTTACATTTTTAATATTAGTGGCCTATTTTATAGTAAGAACATACAATAAAACAAAATTCCACAATATTCACAGAGTGCACAACGAGTATTTAATTATCATGTGTTAATAGTTAAATAGTATGCACAATACCACACAGATACGAATGATGGAAGGTAGGTATACATTATGTACACGTATTTCAGATCCCTACTTGTATCGTGGTCTCATTAATTTTAATCTGCTTTGATTCTACTAACTTTATGCCTTATATTATATCTACTTAAGATGTTGTGGTTGTGTGTGTTATGTTGAAATATTGATGCAGATATACTTACTTGCATGAATAAAGTTATGATTTCGTTTCGCAAAAACTCCTTCGCGAATGCTGATAAAAATCATAAGTTTATATTGAATGTCTGTTTGTAGATATGGAATTGCTGGAGAAACAAATATCCAAGGAGAGGAAGTGAAGAAGCTGGATGTTCTCTCTAATGACTTGTTCATCAATTTACTACGGTCTTCCTTCACAACTTGCCTTCTTGTTTCTGAAGAGAATGAAAATATAATAGAAGTACGTTGTTTAATTGAAGAACTCGCTTTGTATATTGCTTTAGTTAAAGTAGATGATTAAGTATAGCTTGTTCTGGTGAAAATGTAGTTTAAAAGAAAAAATGTAGGTTCATGAAGTTGAAAGCTTTCAACTTTGAGGTTGAATATTTAAAAATTTAGTTTCAATATTTCAGGTAGAAACCGAAAGACAAGGGAAATATATAGTGTGCTTTGATCCTTTGGATGGCTCATCCAATATTGATTGCCTCGTCTCGATTGGATCTATCTTCGGCATATACAAGTATGGTTTGAAATAGAAACTACATGAACCAATAATACTATAGTTAACCTTAAACGCGTTATATAGTAATGTAAAAAGATACAGAATCGTCAGAAATATTTTGTATTAATTCTACGATTTATGTCATTGAAGGAAAACATCCGAAGGGGTTCCAACCATAAATGATGCATTACAACCCGGGCGAAATATGGTGGCAGCAGGTTATGCCCTATATGGATCAGCAACTGCACTTGTGCTCTCTACAGGACACGGAGTTCATGGATTCATGCTTGACCCAGTAATAAAAATGACAATCTTTATCTGACTTATAACATAATTCATTTGTTTCCCCAATGCCCCAATCTCACAAACATTTTAAAATCATTATTTGTTCATTAGGCAATTGGCGAGTTCATTTTAACAGACTTTGACATGAAGATACCCGCTAGAGGAAAAATTTACAGTATCAATGAGGGATATGCGGCAACTTGGGATGAGGCAATTGTTGAATACGTCAACTCGAAGAAAAATCCTGCTGTAAGCGTATAAAAATTATGCATGATTATGAGACAATGAACATAAAATATAACATATAGTCATAGCTAACCGTTTAAACTGACAGACAGAACCCTGATTTTCTGCAATTAATTTTAGAATGGAAAACCCTATGGAGCTCGTTACATAGGATCAATGGTTGCTGATGTTCATCGCACACTGAAGTACGGAGGAATCTTTATGTACCCAGCCACCAAAGATTCTCCCAAGGGAAAGGTACAAAGAACCGAATTTTTATGGTAATTTCATGAAAATTGTTAACTTGTCTTACAAATATTATATTATGTCTGTAGTTGCGGGTCTTGTACGAGTGTAAACCAATGAGTTTCATTATTGAACAAGCTGGAGGAACTGCAAGTGATGGCAAAAATAATATTTTGGATATACAGCCAACTGGTATTCATGCGAGGTCCCCGATTTTCTTGGGGTCTAAAGATGATGTTAAAGACGTCTTGGAAATCATTGCAAAGCACGCAAAATAAAACGCACTGAAAAATGAGCTTAGTCTGGGGGAGGGGGGACTGGGCGAAAACGATAAAAGACTATTACATAAGTAAAATATTAAGATTGCATATATCTCAAAACTAAATCTGAGCTAGAATATTTATTCTACAAACTCCTGCTGGTTATACGGTTTGTATGTTGTTTCTAAAATGTCATATGTATGTATAAAATGGTCTAAAATAAACAAAAATTAAGTATCTATTCAACTATATAGACTAGTACATCTTAACCAAATCCTTTTTTCATTCAAATGAAATAAGTCGTTTCTATTTTTGGAAGCAGTCCACACAGCCTTTATTCATTTTATGGTAATAATTATGTTGGCAATAATACATAAGCATTTAATTAATAGGAAGTTCTACAAGGACAAATATAATAATAGATAGATATTATGCCCGTAAAGCTTGAAATTGATGAAATATTTCCAAAATATTCTTGTCCCATTCTTGAGTGAAGAGCAAAGTTTCCAAAGTAGAACTGTACTGAGCCACTTGTTCAGCATGCTGAAAAACACAACAAATCAATTTAACTTCAAATTGTACTAGGAAGTAGATCAGCCCTTGACTGTATCAAAGTTCTAACATAAACAACTTCCATCGATCGTTCTTTTTTTATAAACTTGAAACTTTAAAAAAAAGTAAAGCATGAAAAAGCTTTTAAGGTCAAGTTATTTAGTGCACAAAGATTACGAACCACAGATATTTACAAAATTCTAATTTCTTACCTGCATAAAAACTTGCTGAAGACGACCAATAGTCCACCGATACCAAGGAGTGCTTAAATGCTTTCCATCCGTGTCACATTGAGCAATATGCTCTGACAAAATCATGATAAATCTTTGGAAAACGATCAAGAAAAGATTCTTCTGATCAGCTTGGGCAACTTCCAGCTTTTCCTCCATTTTTTCAACCTGCTCTTCAGTAGGAATATCCTTAATATCCTTTTCCTTAGGAGTGTCTCCATCTTCTTCCTCACTGTCACTTGAATTCATTTCTGCTCGACGAAGCTTCTCTTTTGCGTCAGCTAGCTCATAATTGAGCCTAGTCACGTGCTTATTCATTTTTCGAATAGTCAGATGCAAAATTTCCCACAAGTAAATCCTATAAAATAATATTTATTAAGGGAATGCTCTTGATGATGATACATAAAAGGTAATGCGACCACATCTAATAACAAAACTAAAACTTGCCTTGTGAATTCTCCAGTCATTTCTTTCATAAAAACCCAATTAGCCACAGCAGCGCATTCAACTATTTGGTATTTTAGCAGCAGATCAACAACAACAGCCATCATTTGAGTATCATGTCTCCATACTTCAAATACTGCTTTCAGGACACAAATCTGACCTTCTTGATTTTCCACCAACGCCTGTAAAAACATACAAAAAGCATCATGCCATTACATTTCGAAAACATTTATATTTTTATATGACTATCCGATTTTGTGAATTAAATTTTCATAATGCAGGCAGGTAACCTTAAATACAGGAACATATTTGCTGATGGCCGAGAATGCATGAGTCAATGTTTTGGATCCGAGCATGAGTAAAGTCTGAGAAAATAGATCTATAGCCAAGGGATTATGGGTTGCAGGCATTTCATCCTCTTCAAGAGGGTTCGGCACGTCTTTCAAAATCACCATGATTTCATCAACAGCAGCTTTCCCACGAAAAGCTGCTTGTAGCTGCTTTGATTGAAAAACTCCTTCGACATTTTTGTCTTCTGTAACAGAGAACAGTTTCATTGTTTAAAATATTTGAAGCGAGAAATGTTACTCAACATTAATGTCACATTTAGCATTTAGTGTTGAGGTAATTGTAGATTTACGTGAGCATGAAAATTCGGCCTAACCCTACTAAATCAATGGGTTCGCATCAATCACATACGAATCTAATTACATGTACGTGCAAACTTTCATTCATAAGCACATCCTATGTCACAATTTGCTTTAGATATTCCAAATAACTTGGCCAGCCATCCTTCTACACTTCTACCTAATAAAAGAGAAAAATATTCTTAAATATTTTACGCAGCCTACATTTACATTTCACAGGATACGTTTACCTTGTTTGTAGGTACCTACGTTAAAAATTATTTATTGAACATAATACCTATAGAAAAATATTAGTAAATCTACAGTGCTGTAAGTAGATGTGACTAATGTGATTATCCGGTTTACCTTTACAACTGCTTAGCATGCACACATGACATTTTCTTACAAAATTACTGCCAGAAAACAATGCTTGATCTAATTATCTTCAATTGAATCAGTTCAATTGCTAACAAAACAACTCTTATGCATGCTTGCTCTGCTCTCCTACCCTTTACTATTGTACATGGGCATACCTACAGGGCTTATAAATATAATTGTACACGTCAAGCTTTGTAGTCTTGACTGACTGGCTCGCTTGTTCTAAACGCATTCATTCAAAAACAAATAACTTTAAAATAAATAAATATTAGAGCATATGTATCTTTGGGAGGCTGAAAGTTGTGCAACTGTTCAATGTCAATATACAAAAGGAAAGTTTTCATTACACCTTTCAACAACTATGGAATGGAATAACGGAATAATACAAAATACAAATCTACTAAATATTCATTAATCCGCACTTCCGTATCACCTATTTAATCCTATTTATTTATAAAAATTATTGTGACTACACATACAAATCCCAATGTACTAACAAAATATCTGGCTGGTTAAGAAGGTAATTTTCGAAAATGACCTTTTGCTATTTACCACGAGTTTTGCTTCTTCGTAGGCGAAAAGTTCTCTAATCATGACAAATCTTACACATGTAATCTCATCTCACTCTCGTCGAAATCTCATCTTGTGTAAAAATGCATTGTGTAACTTTGTAGCTATAAATAGACAATAATTTTAGCAGAAAAGATGAACACCGCAATCATCATAATTTATGCTTTGCAAACAACAGAATTAAATATTAGGCAGACGTCTCTCAGACATTGAGAATTTGAGACTAACTGTTTAAACTGTTTATATGGTATATACCTATTTAGTGTTATGTACTATGTATTATAATGAGTATAATTACCACAGAGCTAATATAGGTATATACCATGATGCCAATCTCAAATCTCAACACTGAATCACAATGCGAAATATTCAACAATCCCAACATTAACAATTTCAGCCATAAAAATCATAAAATCAATAATTGACCTTCGGCCATTCATTCATAATATTGTACGCAAGTAATTCCCTATGTATTACCAAGAATTTTGGCTAAAATGCTTAAATGCTAAAAGTATTTTTAACTGCAATAGTGAGTCTAGTTGTGAATTTCCTCTAGTACACACTTATTCTACTTAATAGTATAACACTGACAAGGTGACAAGACAAGACGCACAGGTATGTGTGTGTAAAATTCACCTTCATTTCCTTTAATCAAGAACCTCGATCGCAAGTTATTTTTGGCTTTGACCTAAAGTCAAGAGGCATATCAAAGTTACATTTGTTTCTTCCATACTTCCATCTCCAAATTAGATATTCATATCCACACAACTTTACACATTTCTAGACTCTCTAGACATATTGAAATAATTTTTCTTTAACCTTTCAAACGAACACGAGTGAACTAAGGCCTTAATATATGAATCGCACTGACACTATGACACCTTGTTGGTATCTTGTGCATTAAGATTTAATATGAAATGAATAATGTGATTTACAGCAATTAAATGCCATGGCATGATAATAATATGATTATCATAAATCATCTCAGATACGAGTACCTTCAAATAAAAATTTCATTTAAATATGGACCCGTCACTACAGTCACTACATATTATGCAGTCTCTATCTGTTTAATTAGATAACTGTATTTATTATATACAAAAAGGCCAATATACGATGAATACCATCACACATCAGACGAAATTGCATTACGATAACAATACGTAACAGTAAGACAGTAAGAGTAAAACTTAGTGTGCGCAGAGTGACGTTTCAGGATTAAGTTTAAGTTTAGGGCTAGGTACTACTTTACTTTACTAGAGTAGCCAGTGTGAGTGTAGCAAGTAGAAAAATTTCTGAGATTCCGTCACTACTTATGTAGGTACTATTAAATAATAGATATAAGAATACCATAAATAATAGATTATTGCATCTAACCTTGTCTACAATTATAAAACTAATCGCATGATGAGTCCAAGTCGAGAGATTACTTCATTTATAGTCTTTCAGCGTAAATTTTCCTATTTGACATGACTGACTGTGTAAATGATGCACGTCGAATTGATGTAACTCATTTTAACTATACGATTGCGAATTGCGATACAGGGTGTGATTGATTGCTTGATAACAGCAAAAAACTACCTATACTTACTACCTACAACATGAATTTAATCACTTTCTTATACCCTAAACTAAAACTAAACCCACGTCGAGTAAGTCGAGTTACCTATTTATATCTGCTTGCCAAATCTGCTTCTAATCTAATTACATAAATAATAATATTAATAATATTATTATTACTGCTAATTTGATATTAAGGTAGGTACCGGGCACTCTTAAATAGGCGCCTTTTCTTGGCTTCTGGTCATTTGTAATTTTTAAAGTGCACAACCCTATCCTTACATAAAGAATTAACTTATAAATTGCATAGTGGATTGCATAGCAAATTGCACTGGTTCATTTGATATGTATCCAAAATACGTTACGTATTATTTTCTTAATTACAATTACAATTTTAAGTTGTGTTCTCTGTGCTTAAAATTAAATGTATGTCAATATCTCAATGATAATAATAGTTGGTATTACACATACTATTACAGTTTTATTAAGCTTAGTACAATGCTTACTTCTTACGCACGCACGCATATTATTTACATGTACTTATTGTTAGTTAAACGAAGAACCTCTTGTCTTATTTCGTAGGTCTATGTAGAGATTTATGGAATTACAAATTACATGTTTGTAATTGTATGTAGGTATTAATATGTATTTGCATGCATAAGCCTACCAGCCTATTTTAAGATCTACCTGCTGCATGCTTGCCGCTGATATTCGGTACTTGTTGGATTCATTTCAATTACAATTACACATGTACTAATAAAATAATTATTATCTTAACGGTATGAGGTAGGCCAACGGGTGCGTAAAGAGAAATTAGAGCTGAAATATAAAGAAATGAATATTCTACACATTTTGCGATTTGGGCCAGTCGCACCATTCATTATTTGTATGCAACTATTGCATACCTAACTGCACTTTTTCCTACTACACTTATAAATTACATGCATACATACACAAATACATACCTAGTATGGTTATGAGTTTTTCCAACTACCTCGTACAAGTCGTACACGTTAAGATATGAGATACATTACATGTTCACGTTACTACGTAAGTCTACAAGTCTCAATTTGTTTTTACGACACTTAAGTACTAGATATTAGTATTTCCTCAGCCTGGGAATAAAAAAGCCAACAATCTTGAGAATTTCAGCCAACTGATGTCCAAGTTGTCTATGGACATATGGGTCAGTTTGCCAGTTTATATTATCTAGCTAACCCTAACACATTTGACATTTATACAGGTAGCCAAAAAAGCCAAATGGGTTTAATACAATAGATACTCGTAATAGGCAGATTTTGTATATTATTTGCAAAGTCACAATAAAGTTGCTTTCCCTCACGCATGACGAAAAGTTGACGTTGACAAGTAGCAGTAGCACGACTGTATGACATAGCACACACTACAGCCCAAACGCTAACCATAAAAAACTGTAGATAAAGTGAACTAACTAAACTCTTCTTTCACTAAAAGTTTATATAATATTATAATTATTTAACTCTAATCTGTTTATATCTGTCAGTTAGTTAAGTAACTAGTATCATTGTCTGTGAAGACGTAGTTTGATACAAACGATAGAGATACGGAGGATAACATTATTACATGCATGAAATGTGCTTATATCTGCAGAATTCAACGTACATACATAGCTAATGCAATGAACACCTGTAATATACCTATATAATAATTGTAATGCTGTGTTCTAAGGTAGTAAAAAAAGGTTGTGTGTAACAAAGTAACAATAATAATTCATACATAATATGTAGCGTTAGCGTCCATACACTTTTCTTTAGCATCTAATGCATCCACATTGTTAAACAAGACAATTTTGGTGTGACGACTATATGCATGCTATTAGGACAACTTATTAGTTAACTTGTAATAAAAAGTATTGTTTTTGCAGCATTCAACATTAGTCAAAGTCAAAGACAATTGTTTCACATTATGATTTTTTCTATAATATTACATCTGTGCAATACAAATCTTGAACACAATAGCTTGAGTACAATACAAGCATGAGTAAGACTAATCCTTTTCCTTATACATTAACTTTAAAAGAGGTATTGCATGCAATGCATCTATCTCAGTATCTATCTATTCTCATATGACAGAACCTTACAATTAGCCTAGTAGTAGCACATACGAAAACGAAAACTTAGTATTAGTACCGTTAATCACATACATTAGATAGCTAGGTATGTATATATTCGCCTAATTATTTATTTGTTTTGATGTATTTTCCCTTTCCCTAACTTCCTCTACTGACAAACTACAAGTTGCATTACAGCATGTGTCTTCAGTTCCTGTCAAGCCGGATTTGAGATCACACTGCCTTACGCTCACTCAAAAATTCAGAAATCCGAAATGGTTTCCATTCCAATTCTACATGATTAACTTACTAAGCTAAGTATTGAAGGAAGATGGGTCGAATTCGGATAGCCTCGGCCTCGCTGGTAATTCAAATATTTGCCTTCACATAATTTTAATTGATTATAATTATTGTTTCCCCATAATACATAATTGACGGACATTAACAATTTGTTTTAGATCGTCTCAGTAGTATTATTGTCTTCCACTTTATCAACCGTTCAAGCTTTAGACTTCAGTCAGTTTTATCTACCGCCTTGTTGTTACATTCCTCCACAAGGAGAGCCTTACTCAGGATATGCTTCGGCTATTGTCAGCACCAAACATGAGCCAGTTCCGGCTATTACTAGAGAGCTACAAGGAGAAACGACAAATTTCTCCTTATTTTCAAATAAAACGAAAGCAGTATTTCCTGCAGAATCCATTCGACTCTACAAACTAATAGTTCCCATTGAAAATGAAATCGAATCGGAAACAACGACAAATATTCCCCTCAGAGAAGAAACTACACAATTGCAACCTCCCGGTGTAACTGTCGAGAATATTTTATTCCCAGACTTTGAAAACATTTCCGAACCGACAAAGTTCAAAAGGAATTCCAAGTCGGAGACTACATTGGGAAAACATGGTTTCGACAATCAAAAGGTCATTCTTCTTGATATAGAAACCCCAGAAGATTCTTACTCCGAAAAAAAGTCATTGTACGAATCGGAAAAGAAGCAGGAAAGTACCGAGCGCAGTTTGTTTAACAATGAGACATTATTGACAACAACTGAGACAAGTTTAACAAAAGTTACTTTGTTGAAACCGCCAGGTAACAATCAAAACGTAAATGGAGATGATTTAGACCCCCTACAAGAAGCGTCTTCTGAAACGAAACTTTATTCTCCAAACACTCGTAAAATGCCAGCCGTTTGGCTTCAAAATCTACGACGAGCTCTTTATCAAAGTCTGACTTCAGAAAAAGCAGAGAGTAGTGACCAAATAAATGACACTAAACAACGAAATTCTATGTCCAAGAAATTTTGGAAAACTTTGAGAAAAGCAAAGTTGAAATATGTTGACAAACTGTCTCAGTCGAGTGCAGAATTACCAGAAGCAATTTATTTACCTTCAGGACAGGGACCTATTGTTTCTGGTGTTGTGGTCAACTCAGCTAGTAATGGTGTAGAACTTCGTTTAGCCTCCGAACTGTATACGACGCCCGCCGAAGGGGGTGAGGCTAGGGAAGAGTGTCAATGCTCTTTAATTCATCACGGTGATATTGTTATGGCCTACTGGACAGTTAGTAGAATTTTTAATGAGCACGGAAATCCTGCTCTTCAGTATTTAGTGTACCCTTTGCCCTTTACAGTTCCAACCCCGCCAGAATTACTCCCTTTTCCAGGTAATGAGGGTTTTCGACCATCACCAATAGATCCAGTGGCCAATTTAAAAGGAATTTACCAACAGGAGCACAACCATGGGTTAGGTCATCAAAATAACCAACTCGGAGATTACCCAAATCAACAAATTCCAAGCCCTCCTTATTTTCATCAACTGTCAAACGGTCATCATCGGCTGGAAATTACCCCCAACCCACAGCTACACACCACACCAATTATTCCTACAGGACCTGATCCAAGCACAATCCATCCGCCACACCCACAAGTCCACATAAAAGATTATGGAGGAGTTTTGATTGAAAATCAAAATGGATACACGCCCGAATTTCTAAATCTGTACCGTGCCGCTATTTTAGATCATTTTCGCCGCAAAGATGCACAATTTAACGACAATCTACACTACAATGAGCCAACTGGTCCTGGGGGGACCACTGGTGGACCCTTGCCACATCCCATTCTACCCACTGATCTACCCCATCCTCACGATCCTCCTGTACAAGAGAATCCCATCATTGGTCCCACACATCTGCCACCACCACCATTATCTTCCCCAGGACCCCAATCAACTCACAGTCCTCATTATCCCAATTCAATTCAAGATATACTAGCTCCGATTCACCCTCATCCCCATCCTGGACCGTCATTACCGCCATTGGATTCTGATAACTTTTTATATCCTCATCCTTCTGGAGGCCCTCCACTAAATAATCCTTCAGGCCCTCCACTAAATAATCCTATCAGGCCCTCCACTAAATAATCCTTCAGGCCCTCCACTAAATAATCCTTCAGGCCCTCCACTAAATAATCCTTCAGGCCCTCCACTAAATAATCCTCCGACAGGAAATTATCATCCCATGAGACCACATGATAGATATCCACCAAATGAGAGACATCCTAAAGGACATGGAATCAAAGACAAAAATCGCCCGCAAACTCCGTCGAAACATCCTGGCAATAATGTTGACAAATATCCCTATCCATCAAAATATCCAGTCAACGAGGGCGAGTTTCATCAACCGTATCCATTTCCTCCTGGTAAGTACCCTCCAGGGGGACCTGGGAATGAATTTCGTCCAGCTAGTCAATATAATCCTGACGGTGTTGAAGGGTCATTGCCTTATAAACCACCTTACAATTTGCCTGAAAGACCTGTTGAACCTTATCAAGACAGAGACAGGTATGACACCAACAAAATACACGACGACATTCCGAATAGGCCACTTACTAAAGGTGTAGGTACAGCTTATCAAGTTAATGATAAATTGTACTACCCTGACTCGAGGCCTAAACCTTACGTCAAATATAACACCAACAAACCACAAGAGACCAAGAAGCTAACACAGGAAATTAATGACGGAAGCTATATTCTCAATTTTTAACGTGCATAAATAGTTATCTACCGAAGAAAGTATTCTTTAATTTGTCAATTTGACTAATCTTCTTTAATTCCTATCAATACTAACTCGTATGGTATAATAATTAGCATTTACTACTAAACTACTAACATGTCTAGTATGTCCACTATGTTTTGGCTGAGTATTAAGAATAAATGTAGCTTAATAGTTAACAGCAATGTAGTTTACGATTTATTTACAAGCACAGCGTCTAGAAACACTTACCGTACTAACTAGACTTGTATGATGCTATGAAGATTACGCTTTAGAAACATTTTCTGTTTCACTTTCAATTTCAATTGCAATATTTAGTGCATCTAAGCTCTAAACCAATCAACAATGAACAATCTGTGTCTCTGATCTGCCTAAGACAAGCGAAATATTTTAACTATAAAGGGTTAATAGAAAGCTAATTTAATTAGGTATCAGGTATCATACCTTTATCACTCTCGTAGAACTTGTACAATGGCTCAGCAACGGGAGGAATAAACGGCTTGAAATGCGGAGGCAACATTTCCACAATTCTTTCGTAATACGAAAGTCTAAATCCAACAATAAACATGTATCAGTTGCAATAATTAATGTGTCAATAAAATCAATTAATAGACACTTGTCTGACTTGTCTTGAATTTATATAACAATTAACAATTTTATCAATTTTCTACCTGATGCATTTGAGGATGACCTCAGAGATGAACTTCGGTTTGGGATGCTCTGGATCCATTTCCAAAGCAGATGACCAATCATCCCAACTCCATCGGAACTGAAAATTGCTCAAGTGGTAAGCAAACCAACTGGCAAATCGATCAATGCAAGAAACATTCATGTTATCCAAACGAGTGAAGAGTAATTCTGAAGTTTGGGCTAAAACCTACCATAAAAAGAACACAGAATTTTGTTTATTTATCTTTAATTGTACCAAAAATATGTTTTAGGAACATTATATCTTAAAAATTAAGAATATAACGATAACACGCACCTGAGGAATTACACCAGGCTGCTTTTTGCATAATTCGATCAATATTGACCCGTAGCAAACTTCCAAATATTCAGGCATTGGCAAATGAAACAATTCTCCGAAAATGATTTCTACAATCATATACTCAATCGGTACACGATTGTTGTGAGAATAATTGATCAAAGCAGTAGCACTGGAAAATTAAAAAAAATTAAATCTTAAACGTCGAAAATAGTAAGGAACATTACGAGTTTCTAGTTTCTATGAAAGAAACAATTTAAATAATAAATAATCCTTTACCATTCTCGCCTGTCTGTGTGATATTTCTTCAGTATGTCTTTTAGCTCCTGCTCAATTAAATATCTTTCGATAGAGTGAGCACCAGGCAATACCGGCGCCATTGCCCCCTGAAATGTCAGCAAAAGTAAATACCATTTAGTCCAACAGCCTTCATGAATAATTATAATGGGAACGAATAAAATAAATATAAAAATATATTTACATCGGGACAGTCAGTGTAATCAAACATACGAAATACGACACTGGGTATTGGGTATTGCATATTTTCATGATGTGGCGGAAGAGTTATCTGCTGCAAATTGTGTTGCAGGGCTTCACAAAGAACACTATCGAAGGCCAAATATGGACGCTCTATGTGTTTTTCAATCCATCCATCCAACTTCAACTTCTCAATTTGTGCCCACAGGCAATCCAGATACTGAAAATACCATGAAGAAGATCTTTTAAAGACATCGTAAAACAATCACCATTATTATAATTATAGAATCTCATGTTTACCTCTTCTTGAGGATGAGGTTCGTCAGTACCCCACACACGAAGTAAATTATGGTGGGTTCTCTTTCGCTTTTTCATGTAATTGTCAATAGTGATCATCAGACGCTCCACAGTCTGCTCTTTCTTGTCATACAGCTCTCTGCCGACCCATGGAAGGCAGTTAAGTATTGCAAAAACCAGCCAGTCGCGACGAACCTGTCGATTACAAACGGTAATATTATGGAATTAAGCGAATTCAGGGCCGGATTCAAATTGTTATTTAAAGAAACAAATACCTGAGGCACAACGCTGTCAATTGCACCTTCCATGAAGGTATCGTATAATTGCAACAATGATGTTGCAGACACAACATGACAGTTGACAAGATCCGAAAGAAAACGCATTGTATATTGGGCCAAAGTCCAGTTTCCAGTGCGCAATTGATCTTTAAAAGTCTTTACAACGCTTTCCACAAACTAAAACATTTAATAGAAAAATATGAAAAAAGTTTATGGCATGACATTACTTTCGAAAAGAGCAAGATTATAATTAGGATATTTCTGATACTTACTTCACCACCAAAATTATAATTTTTGGCATTCAAGAGTCCAGCTAGGGTAGAATACACAGAACACTTTTCAGGCATAGTCGTTACAACTTCCACAAGAGTTTGGAGAATATTTGCCTTTTGCGTTCCAAGTTCAGTTTCTAATCGTTTTGCTGTGCCTTCAATGCTTTCAACGGGCGCATCATTCTAAAAAGCAATTTTACAATAAATAAAGATTGTCAGCAGAAAATTCTTTTGTTAGCTGTATTTTAACGTGACAGATACAATAACTTCGATTACGATTCGATATTCGATTATGATTGTCAGATTATAATTGCATTTTAAATGGAAAATTGGAAATTATAATTCAAAATTACCTTGTCCCCAACATTTAAAATTCTTGTCCTTATTGGGTTTTCATCTTCCTTCTTTTCATACGATGTTCGTCGGCGTTTATTAAAGTAACGGCCCCCTATAAAACAAAATTACATTTTTAACGACATAAGAAATAAAAAATATTTCTCAGTATTGAGATAATTACCTGAATCATCGTCTTCGTGCTGACGGCGTCTTCCTTGTCGATTCATTTTCTGAAAGCCAAATGCCAAAAGTTGGCAGAAATATTTAAGTAAAGAAATATTACGTGAATAACAGAATAATCATACAATCCAATCAATAATTTCTTTTATGTGTATTTAGATGCTTCATTTCAACGCGTCTCTTTTTTCAAAGCAACTTTAAAAATATTATAACAGCTACTTACAAAATGTATTTGCCCTTTATCTTGTCACTTGTCAGTCTTGTCAAAACCAAATTGTCACCTTGCTCCTTTTGTACGAAGAGTTCTTCCGGTCAATCTTCTACTTCTTCGGGTTGTTTGCCCGATATTTACAATTTCGCACCTTACCAAGATTAAAATATAAGCCGGACAGACATCTACAATCTCACAAGATGCTTGCGAGGGACATTCAAATTGTATTCAATGGCACTTTCTTTTCTTGCTTGGTACAATACAAGGCAAGGATTTGTTGCTTTCTCTTAGCTTTCGGCTTTCTTCTCATTCGGGTCGTCGGGAGGCTATTTGCTAGGTATAAAAACTGCATTTATGTATTTAGATAATCTCATGCTGTATGCTTTCATTAAAAATCTCAGTGTCGAATTACAGTAAATCATGATTATACATATCAAGTTTCTCAATGAAATGAAGGAAAATTGCAAAATTAGATGTGCAAATTATGTACATAGCTTAGATTATTCTGAAAAACTACATAAGACCAGTACCCAGTGCCTACATTGAAAAATTAAAGTCTATTGACACTGACCATACAACTCATACAAGACAGAGGTCTGCAACTAGGAACTAGCCTATGCATGCTCTGCTGGACCTAAATGAGAAAAGTTAAACTGAAATCCTTTGATATTGTGTATGAAAAAATTAGTCCAATAGTAATAAATTGCATTCGATATTTAATATTGCATAGCGAACCAACAGCGAACGTTGTCGTAAACACATACCATACAGTTAGCACCAAAAAGAAAAAAAGGACTCAATTTTAATTTCAAATTCCTGTACAAATACTTTTACATAAAATTAATATAATATACATTTTCTGTGGTTCCTTCTTTCCGTCCATCCTTCCTACTTCCTACTCTACACTATACATCCTCACTCTATAGTCTATACACTCAATACTTTCTTGTAAGAACATAGGAGATAATAATATTGTTGTTTCTTGAGATTTTAACCAATTATTGTTGATCAATACGCAATGAACGCAAGGAACAGGTGCAATTTATTCCAGGAACTTAAGGGTGACTTCAAATGGGCATTGTGAGAGAAGAGAACTCAATTAAACGATTGTATTGGCAGAAACCTTTGACAGCCCACAATTTTTCACAGAACGCTGCCTAACTTTCCTCAAAAATCGGATTTTATATTATTTAGAGCACCCTAAGGAAAAAAGTAAATGTTTTGAGTCGGAGGGTAGTTGCCGACAAATTCTAAGTTAAAGGGAAGTCTTTAAACCCGTCGGCAACTGCCTTTTGACTCAAAACAATTACTTTTGACCTTTGGATGCCTAGATTATAAGATCCGACTTCCGAAAAAAGTTTCGCAGCTTTGGTGAAAAATTGTGGCCTGTGCGTGTAAGGTTTCTGCTAATACATTGGTTGGATGGAGTACTCTAGCAAGTCTCACAATACCCACTGGGAATCACCCTTAACGTCTTGAGTCTTGTATATGTATATGGTATACTAGTATACGGTATACTACAAAATTGCACGTATAATATGCTAATGTACCTATAATAGCTATAATAGTAATATGGACAATAAGATATTTAGTTTAAAAGAATATCATTTTTCGTGAACACACATAGACAGAACTCATAGTAATAATTTGTAGGTAACATTAAAATATATCTTCATAAATCTACGAAATTGTGTGATTAGTCTGATTAGTGATATTATGCAGTTTACAGTTATCAATAAGTATTGTGGTACCCCTTTGTAGTGTGGTATCCCTTTCCGATTTGCGAAAAACTATCCAGTTGGATTTACCGTACATGAAAATGACAAAAATAAAATAAAGAATCCGCTTATTGCCCCTTACCATCCTACTTTCTTGTAAATTATAATTGCATGGAGATGAATCATGAATTCATACCTATATAGATTGGAGCTAGTCTGCTTAAAATGTTAACAAAAGATTAATTTTAAAGTTAGTCAGTAGCTTTTAGAATTGGATTTTCTTTGATGCTACTATTATTATTGGTATGCTACTACTGTACAGAACAATGTAAAATGATGTATTAAAGATGGAGCTGAAGTTGTGTATAAACTACTGTTGGCTAACGTAAAATAACCTCTTTTTTCAGTTTAATAAATATATAGAATGTAGGTACGAACAAAACAAACTAACTACTTATAATATGAACTAATTGTGAGTTTATGTATGTATATATCTTAAAAAATTAAAAGTACCTTGATGAATAATGGGCCTTTGTAACATGTTTATGGACATTTTGTAAGTGAAACCTTCATAAATACTTGCCAACATGTCAATTTCCACTAGTACTTTGATAGTGCATAAATATTTCAATTTACAGCGCATATTTATAGTCAGGTAAATAGGATATTATGGATTCCCACTACAGTAATTTCCATTTGACATGAGAGCAAAAAGTGTTAGATTTCAAATGGCTATAGCGGACTATAGGGTACATGAGAGTGAGCCTGTATACGTTAAGAAGTTTTAAAGCTCATTGTATTCCATTATCATTTCATATCAGTCCGACCTCAATAAATGTATCCAACAGGCAAGTGCTTTTATGGAAATGCATCAATACCTAAGCGAAGCCTAAGAGGTATTTTTTATGTTATTCATTCACGGTATCGTATTCTGGCTGATATTTCTGAGGCTAAATTTTAGCACTCACTGCTACAATACATTTATATCCCAGATTACAATTACTGGTATAAGTTTAGTAAGTTTAAGACTATAGAAGCCTGTAGAATAATAATGTAAGAAAGGCTGCAATCAGAATCAAGTGCGTTGATTTATTTCATACCTGAGCCTTACTTTACTCTTTAATATGTACATGCTCACTCAGATCAGATCGGGGCTTGGTAATTACTACAATATTATTATATGTAGAAAAGAGACCCAAAGAGATAGAATACCTACTCCTTAAAAGCTATATAGGGGTATTTAAGTTTGTATGCATAGCTGAGCTAAGATACATTGTCAGTAGTAGTGTTAGTGTGTTCTTGCATCTTGTAGTAGTACAGTTTAGTTTAAAGTTAGTTTAGCTGAATCAGCCTCTAGGCTTTTTCACATTCTATAATAGGTGAACTGTATATTGTTGTGTTTAATGTAATGTAAGTGAGTGAACGACTCTAGCTCGACTGACTGAAGTGAACTGCTGAGATACTTGAGCGAACACCGAGCACGAAACATGCATTTCTGGTTACCCAAACTGAACTGACTAACTTGACTTAACTGACTCAAGAAACTCACTCAACTCTTATTGTTAGCTACATTTATTATAAAGTCGTTTTCTTTTTGCTCATAAAAATCTTGTTTCGTTTCGTTTGGTCGCCCCTCTCCTATCGCTCGGCTAGCCATCGAATTATATACTTCTACAACTTACAAGACAAGCTAATAAGCAAGCAATGTAAAACTAGCATAGCATAAAATATCATCCTCTCGAACTGAGAGAGAGAGATACGCACACACATACTTTACTTGCTATTAAGTACATACAACAATGCACACACAATAACGTAGTTGCATATTATACGAGAAAGGAATATCATCCTAAATGAACATCTCATCATCATCTTTTTACTCCTACTATCTATTACTATTACCCACTACTAAGTATCAACCTCTCTGTTCTATATGTACAGCTGAATCGTAAAAATTCAAGCTTATCAAGCAACCTAAAAGGCACGGCAGGGCAACCACACTATTTGTATTTCATTATTACCATTTTCTTATACTGTATTTATTACTATCATAGCCACTGCAGTCTTTACATCTTATGCACTCTCTAAACTTTAACTAAACTAGCGAACTTCGAGGAATTTATTATGCCTTGTCTTGGACTGCCGATTCCTTTGGGTTCTTTCTTTTCTAAAATGTTCATCTGAATTCTCAAGTCCTCTTCTTTTACAGAACGTCTTCTCTGATTCTATCTAACTAGTAACAGCGTAATGCAGCAAATAAAATATCTAACTTGGATATTATGTATGTAGATGGGATTCCTTCTTCTGTTCCTTCCTAGTACTAGAAATCTCAATATTCAAATCAAACAAAACTGCTTCTACTCGTTTTGCACAGATTAAACAACAACTAGTATTGGTATTTAGGATTGTTATGGTTTGTTGCGTTGTTTTTCTTTTCAGATCGAGTGAAATTGCAAATGAGGACTATAAAAACAAATATTTACTGCATACAACTTGTTCAGTTAGCTGTGAGCTACACCTATAAAATATTTAGGTACCTATCTATATGTCATGCTATATTATCCTTGCTTAATTTGAATATCAGCCTGTCCAGTTGGGGCAAACACTCCTGTGACTTCACTATACGCGTGATTACTATTCAGTGTCAATACAGTTATTCTGTAACACACTAAACACACCTTGATTTATTGGTATAATATTAGCTTAAACTTTTTTCCAAGTGTGAACATCACTAACATCAGCATGGAGTATTTTTATAAGCATATTATGTAGGTATATTCATAGTTAAATCCATAAGTCATGAAAATGGTGACAAACAGGCGGTATAGACACATTTTATCATCTCTGCAAACATTTAAGCACTAATCTAATTGAAAGTAGTGTGACTAAATACTTTAATATGCAAAATATGCTATTGTAGACATGTTCAGGTTACCTTCGGTTTTACCCTTTTTAACTAAGCAAACTGCAAATATACTTTGGACCTGTAAAGTAACTATACTTTTATTTCATATGCACTTTAACCGGATTTAATGATACATTGTACATAAGTAGGTAGGTACTTAATTCCCAATAAAACGAAATGGATCGTAACACGAGTTTATTTAATTTAATGCCTCACTTTTACCTAGATTATTTGCATGCTAGCAGTTGTGTTCAATAGATATTTAGTGGCATGGATTTACTTGTTTCTCTCTGTGCCACAGCATTTACCAAGACTTAATTTGCAATGTGGGATTGATTATAGGTACGTTCTATTTAATACCTTCGTATATAAAATGGATATTATATATTATGCATATTATGTGGTAAAGAAATGTGTTTACTTGCTGGGCTCTTCTAGTATAACAAATACCAATGGTGGCAAGTAATAGAAAATAACACGATGTGAAATTACCTCGAAAAGTAAGGATGCTGAATCAGACAGACGGAATCATATGACGATAAAGTGAGCATCATGAACTGAAACTAGTGCTATCAGTCTATCAATATCAGGCTGAGCAAAGTAAAGCTAAAGTAGTAAAAGTTAATAAGTTAACTACTGTTTGTTTGAACTAGTATAGCCATGGCCATGCCATGCCATGTCGAACAGTCGGAGTCAGGGAGTTAAGCCTAAGCCATGCATAGTCATAGTCATAATAGCAGCAGAGAGGCAGTCGTCGAACGACCTAGTGGAGCAGTGCACATGAATGTGATGTCGAGTCAAGTATATTAAAAATCATAAGGAGATGCGAAGTACGAGAGAGCTAAAGTCAAAAGTAAAGTGCTACGAAACGATACAAAGATAATAATAAATATTATATTATTGTATGAAATGAAACGCACAACAGGAATATCCACATTAACTTTTAACCTACCACCTCTGTGTCTGATATTTGATTGGTATAAGCAGGGAGCAGTGGTTGTAAATTGTAACGCTATGAGTTAAATGCAATAGAGAGAGAAGTTATCTCTCTACCTACTAACTATCCAACTAACTAACTACTACTTTTATAATAGCTTTTTTACTCTACAACTGATAAGTAAAATAAAGGTGAGGTACCTACAGATAGAGTACAATGTACAATACCTTGCTGTTTTGTATTACAACAGGTTTAGATTTCCATTGCAGTAAATACTTATAAAGTCACAATTACAATGTATCTGCACATAACACGGCTTATTATCTTCCTGCACACAGTACACACTACTACACACTTAGAGCACATTGAGCATAAGTGTCTGTCTGCAAAGCGTTTCTCTCTATCATCCATCCAACTAACTCTCAGTATGTAGAAAACGTATGTAGATATTTCCCTATTCGTCTAACGTCTACTTATTGTACTTACTTTACTTACTCCAATAATACAATAGGTATTTTCCTTTAAAGCTACCTATAATAAGCAAAACAGAGCTAACATTAGTTAACGTAAAGGGATATCACGTTCTCGTAGTGTAAAGCATAGTTAGCAAGTCGTAGATAAATAGGATTCAATTTAACTGATATAGAAGTGAACTGAACAGTAGAACAGGAACAGGATGAATGCGCAATTTTCATTTTCTATTTGTTGGATTCCTTGCTTGTACATTACATGCAATTCCATAGCTTTTTGCATTAAATGTGCCTACTTATACTTGAGTGTGCAAGTATTATATCTAAATAGTAGAAGAGTAGTATGTATAATAATAATAATAATAATATCTATCTATATCTATCTATCTATCTATTTGTACCTACTTGATTCTTTCTGGGCTGCTACATTTATTTTATTGCATTACATGCTTTTGCTTTATGATTTGCTTCGTTGTTAGCTGTTTACTACTAATACGAACTATTACTACAAATTCTATTTAGTATCACACTTTAACTTTACTTGGCTTTTCCTTCCCTAACTAAGTACTAACTAAAATCACTAACATTTTGTTGCTACTACTGTAGCTATCTCTCTACATACGTCTCTTCTCTACACACACACACATGGAAAACAAGTCGAATCCATGTACTTGACTGCTATCACTCATTGACATTATTTATTTCATCATTCTCCTATCTATCGGGACGTCTAATCTACATAAAACCTATTTTCTAGTAAGACGACTACGCATAACATTCTATCATATGCATATAGTTAGCAGTACAAAGTACACACGACAACAGTTTACTTTACCACACAGAGAGTTGAATATTTTTTAAACCCAATCCAACTCCATAATAAATACTCTACAATTAGAAAACTGTAAAAAGTCAACTTAAATAATAGAATCACGCAAAATATAATAACAGAAAAACAAGTCAACTCTTCGTCTATCGACCTATAATCATTTACTACTTGGTATTCCCATTTTCCCATTACTCGATACTCCTTTAATATAATAATAATAATAATATACATTAGTACTAGAAGATCTAGAAGAACCACTCATCCTTCTATGAATTTCTTGCATGATTCATAAAGGATCTAAGCGCGATAGCCATGTACGGCTCCTACTAATACACTAATATCTTTTCTTTGCTAAACGAGCACTATCTACCTAGCAGCATATTATGCTATTAAACTATTACATTACATTTCACGCTAATTCGGTTTACATTAGCTGTCGACATTGCTTCCCCTGCTCCTCTAGCCATTCCATTCCAAGTAGAGTTTCTTCTATTTCTATGCAAGTTTAATAGTGGAGCAGTAAGACAGGAACACGAGTATAGCGAAAGAACTAAAGAAAAAACTGCTCTCTCCTTCCTTTAGAAGGCTAGCGAACCAAGTAGCTCCTCTTCTCCTATACCTAAATGTAGATAGATAGTAGTAGACAAGAATGAATAGAACATAAGAAGCTATTCACAATTTTATCATTTCTATTAGGTACACACACTTTGCTCTACGTTTCCTTCACATACACTTCTTCTATCTCTGCTAATACTATAGAGCAATAGAGCACTACTACGTACATCACAATTTACATTTACACTTTAGCTTCTTTAGTAAACATTCTGTTTTCTATTACGACGACTACGACGGTGTGGCTGGCTGCTGTGTCATGTCTGAGATTTTTTATTATTAGACTCAATCTGAAAATGACGCATTGAATAAGTGACTCAATTTGTTCCGTTTATTTTCTATTCAATTTTTCACTTTTCTCAATTTCTTACCACTTTTTGCCAAAATACATTTTTAATTATTACACGAAGAAAAGACCCAAAAAGTCATATGGATCGGGTCACAGTCGGATGCTGGTGCTTTATTTCCAACAGTATTTTTGGTTGCTAATTTTGTTAGTGCAAGCTCGATTTAGTTGATTTCACCAATTGTAGCTATTTACACGAAGTTGTGATTTTTTTGTTGTCTACTTTGTTACTGCCGTTCAGTGTCGAGGGGAAGGAGGATTTACCAAATTTTAATCATGTGCTAATTATTGGCTTTAGATCAATATTTTCATCAATTTCTGGTTTTCATCCCTCGAATATATATTCAAAGTCATCCTTTGTGCTACTAAAATTCATTGTCAATTTGGAATTTCCTCGAAAACTTAACCTATGCAGCCCGCTTGGAAATTACACTTTTTTATATGGTGAGTAAATTTTTTCTACATCATAAAATAATAAATTTCACTTGTTTGGTTTACTAACTTTCGGTCAATAGCTAATTTCAGTTAGGATAGGAATAATAATATTATAGCTAAGCAATGATCAGGTTGATCTTTGCACGTTTACCGCTGTTTATGGACTACAGAGTCTAGCTAAATTATATCCGTATACGATTTTATAATAGTGGTTTGTGTCTATATTGTTTTTAACTCATTAAATATTAATGTCATCGTGGTATTTGTATATCCGACCAAAGTTTGCATTGTGGATGTATGTATTTATGTACCGGTGGAGTTAGTTTGTATTTCTAAAGTTAGTGTGTGCATGCATTGTTTTTTCATTATGTATCATTGTCAATGACCTATGTGGCGGGTTACAATTTTATTAGATTCTACAGTTTTAATGGTTTTATGACTTGTTTGCAATTTATTTGCCACTAGCAGCGTAAGAAAATGTTTAGCAGTGCATGTGTGTAAACAGAAAAGAAAATAATTGTAAAGACTCTTTTGAATTGAATCATTGAAACGATGTTACAATTACAATTAATTTAGTGTACATAGATAAATAGTTTAAGTTGAGGACGTTGATTGAATCTGTTTGTATAGCTTGAGAAAGGTGACTCTCTTATCAGGGTCTCAGTTTCAGGTATTTTTATTACAGAAGTGGGTAATTAACTTTTTTCATGATTCATGGCTGACGATATTCACGTACACCTCTGCAATCGCTGTATCCAATCGCAGTCGTAATAAAGTAAAGTCCCCAGCAAGCAAGTTGATACTTGTCGGATTTTTTTAATATTAGCAAACATTGTTATCAAAATGTTTGTGATAGAGAGGTTGTATTTGAGTATCTGTAATGTAATCTGTAGCAAGCTATAATTTAATTGGTAATTGGAGCAGTTTTGCCCAGTCAGCCTCTCATCTACTTGAAAATTGAATGCCTAGTAATTTTTATCATTACGTAAATATCAATCCCATTATACTCTGGTGGGTTACTTAACTAAGTAGTTATGGCTGAGAGACAAAAATAACAAAGAACAGCACTCATTTAGTGTGTGTTCTATCAATCAAAGTGCTATCACAGCATTACTGCACAATAGCTTCTCTTATCTATTTTTTGGTTTGCTAAACCCGAATCAAGTCCAGCCATAGCCTACAAACAAACTCCAGACAACTAGATTTCGACGATTAAGCTTTTATATAATGCAGAGATTAATGTGTACAGGGATTGAACTGGAATTGATGATCCTTGATTTAAATTTCAGAAAAATGAATTTAAAAATGTCCGATGATGCTCTATTCAACCTCCGGTGGGATGCCCAACGCTCAGCTTTGTTAGGGTCAGTCGCTACTTTGTTCAGAGAGGAGGCCTTCGTTGACACGACGGTCGTTTCGGATGGACAAATATTCAAAGCTCATAAATTGCTCTTGTCGGCCAGCAGCACATATTTAAAGCAGATATTAGAAGTAAGATGAAGATGATAAGTTTTGAAAAGATTTTAGCTTTACACATGTATTTTATTATCTTGCAGTATGTTTGAGGAATGTAAAACATGTAAAGATCATGTCTGACGGACGCATTCGTCACAGTGAAAGAGTACACCTTTTTAGATGTTAGATATAACATATCGCAATTAATTAACCTGTTGTATAAATGTAAATTCAATAGAGCGTGCCTTCTCAACATGCCGTACTTTTCATGCCTCATATCAACTCTTCTGACCTGGGCAATGTGCTCAAGTTCATTTACGAAGGGGAAATCAAGATTAATCGCCGAGCTCTAAAATCATTTCTAGCAGCTGCAAAATTGCTTAAAATAAAAGGAATGGACTTCGACTTGGATGAGGTGAGCTTTTTCTCGGACTATGAATTTCTAAAATTACTTTGCGTATTTCCTCTGCTAATGACACTGAAACTCAAGAAGAGTAAACAATCATCGTAGTAGCATTAGTTGCATTTAGGAAATTTAATGGCAGAAAATTATATGTGCAATTATCACAGGATCTTGACAGCAGTATCTCTTCAGCAGTGCCGCAATCACTTGCTAGTTCTCTAGCCTCTGCGCCCTTGAAACGTTCAGCTACAATTCCACCCATTTCAGCCAGTACTTCTGGAACATCTCTACCTGATGATGAAGTCAGCAATATTCCACCTCATAAAAAGTCTTCCAATAATGCTTCGCTCAAACAAGAAACGAGAAATGTGCAAAATAATGAGGACGCCTGCTTAAATCTAAATTCAGAGTCAAGAAGTACTGGGAGCGTGGACGGAAAACCACGAACGTCTACCAGTAGCATTGCCGAGAGCCCTACCAATGGAAATTCAACTACGAACCAATTACCAGAACAAACGCAACAAGATAAAACCAGTAATCCAAGTCATAGTGAGAACTCTCGGCATGGAAGCGGAACCAGCAGTGTCAGCGACGCGGAAATGGGGATAATGGAAGATAGCAATCAAAGCAGCAATGCAGAGGCCCTTCCGTTGGTAACCCTCCCGGAGCATTTGATGGACAGTGCAGCTGACATGGACAGCCGACACGATGACGATGATCATGACCACGATCCTAATATGGAAAATGAAATGGACAACGACTACGACGACGATGACGATCAAAATTTCTCCATGTCAATGCAACCGGAGGTTTCTATTCGGGAATCCGACGAATCTTACAGCATCCTTGATCGACATCAACCCTTGCGCTTAAAAGCTGCTCAGTCCATGAACTCATTTAGTCTTCCTTCTCATGGTGGCAGTGGGCTCACTGTCTCCGCAGCTTCCGGATCCTCATCATCGTCCCAGTTCGGTTCACAAGGTCTGTCTTTGAGAAACATACACAAATTGAGACCTTTGGTTCCAAAATCCTGCCAAAGTGTTCATCACAACTCTGGGCAAACTACCAGTCAAGCTCAAGCTATTACCGATGGTATCCTTATGCGAATGATGCGAGAACCCCTTCATTCTTCCAAATCTGGCACGGCAAGTTCAAGCGCTCTGGCCAATTTTTTCGATATGGGACACAATGACACGTAATTACTTTTCAGTCTTTTTTCAACGCTATTATCTTCTACACTTTTACATCTGCCTTTCATCTACTTACTATTCATGTTATCGTTCAAATTGAGTCGTTGGTACGTAATTATCCGGTTTGATATTATTTGACAGTGATAGACAGCAGCATATTATCGTTTCAATTTACTTAATTGAAAGTTATAATATACTCTTAGATTTTTTAATATTTAGAATCAAGCGAAAGTAACTGTATAATAAAATTCAATGATATATTATGTTGCTTATAACTGTTATAACGTGTAAACAAGGTTAATGATGGCATTGTTTGTTCTTAGCACTCTGTCGCTTTATTCTATAGGTTCCGTTTGAACTCTTTTCTAGAAAACTTGTTTGATAAGCCATTGTTGTACTAGGTTATGTATATTTCATACTTTGTAAGCGCAACTAGCCGTTTCGTGATAGACTTCTTAATCTAAACTAGACGTTATGTTGTCCAAATGCCTTCCACACCTTAAATTGATCAAAATCTAGCTAATGTACACAGGTGCGAACTAGATGTTTACCTTTAATTAACTTTTACTTCATTTTTTTAATAGTTGCTTGAAGGAAGATAAGGTAGTCTACCATTTAATTGTTGATTGCTCTTGTAGGAGGAATATGCTCTTTTTCTAGATTATTAAATTACTAATGTGTTAGAATCATCGTTCTAGCAAATAGCTAATTATTATTTGCTGCTCTTTCAATGTAATCACTTAATTATCAACCAAGTGGATAAATAAAATATTTACAGATTCTATACATTTATCTAATTCACTGACTATAAAAATAGTAAATTATTGCTTTCATGCAGAAAGACTTTGTATATAGCTATTTCTTTTAGCTTCNTAAAAATAGTAAATTATTGCTTTCATGCAGAAAGACTTTGTATATAGCTATTTCTTTTAGCTTCGAAAAATACAAGTTGTAATAATTGTAAACATTTAATGCGCATGTAGTGAAATCAACATCAAAAACAAGTACTTATGATATGTATAATTGTTTTTTACAGTAATCATGCAGGAGGCTTAAGAAAGCAAAAGCGATACGTTCAGTGCACCAGCTGTAGTAAAGTCTTGAGCAGTTTATCAGCCTTAAAGAGGCACATGGAGGATGTGCACTGCGCTCGGATTCAAGGTACGTTTTACTATATAAATTTTTTAAAGCATTTTCCATCCGATCAAAGTCCAAAAAGGTCATTGTTGTTATTTTTGTGAATGTTTGTCTTGTAGGGAAATGCATCATTTGCGGCAGAGTATACAGTTCAAGGAATTCTTTATTGACGCATGTTTACAGTGCCCACAAGAAGCACCACGATTACAAAGCAGTCGCTCGTATCATTCGAGAGAGCGACTTTGAGCAATTTGCGACAGCCTAGAAATTATATATGCAAACCTGAGGGTTAAGATCAACCCCATTTACATAGAAGGAGCAGCTGTTAACAAATAATAGTATCAAAAAGAAAGAAGAGCAAGTATGATATTAGCATAGTGTCTTAATTATTATTTGAGTTTGACCAAGACCTGCAACTGGCATTAGTTTGAATTGATTGATACGCTTCTTCTCATCAATTTGGCGGAAGTGGACGCAGGTCCAATTAAATATTTAATTCATAACTTGAAATTTGATAAACAGGTATTCATGCAAAGGGCATTTCATATTTCCCAGCCAAGAAAGAATAATATCGAGCTGTAAAAATGTTTTTGTGACATTAGTAGCAATGACTTACGTTACCATTTCTTAGTAGCAAACCTTAAATATTCAAAATGCTAATTTTACATATTTATCAAATCATGCAATATTGCCCCAAAGCGATTTGTTCATTTTTGTCATTTACTTTGACCCTAACGGAAAGGTGGGCTGCAACTATTCATTTACATTAGAAATAGCTTCAGAATGTACTAAGTTATATCACAATTTACATAAAAATAATCGTTATAATTGCACATTCTTACTAGGAATAGTGTCATCAACTAAACAAGTACTGAAGTACTAATAATTAAACATACAAATCTGCGTTTTTATAGGATTTACAGTAGGAAAACTTTTTTGATTAGAAACTTGAGTAACTCTAATTCATCGTACTTACATAATTGATAGTTGAATTCTAAATTAATAGGAGTATTTGCAAAGAAATTCAACAATGCGACTATTATAAAACATTTACAAAACCAAATCAGATTTTGTGTGATTGAAATTGTCTGAATATTTATGTGCGTTGTGAGGAAAAAAAAGAGTTTTAAGAGAAAACTCTTTGTTTCTGCTAGTGAAAACTTAATATTTGGATATTGAAGTTTTGTATGTTAAATGCAATGGATTGACTTGGTTTTGTGCAACGATATTTTTAAACATGTGGTCATAGAGTGACATTTACAAAATAGAGCGTTTACTATAGCACAGTAGCGCACTATTGCTGCAAGTGGAAAGGCAAAGATGGGGGACACTCATTTTTACTGGAACAATATTTTTAATTCAATTTTTAATCGACATTTACATAAATACAATGATCAGCAATGGTTGTTTTAGTTCAATTTAGGTTGTCTATATACTAAGCAGGAATACTAACTAACAAAGAGTATAGGTGAGTACTAGTATGTAGGATATTAAGACTTAACGGCTCTACTGCCTCAACAATATTTTTAAACTAATATATTACATGTACCAGTAATATATATGGTAATCGAGCAACAAAAAGGCTTTATTAATTTTCAAATAGTTATCGTAGGACAGAGTATAATATTATTATCGTGGGTGTTAGAAAATGGGAGTCGTAATTAATTATGAAGTGAATGAGGAGATATGCAGGGATAATACATGTAGCTTTGATTCAGCAAGCTATTACTATTTGTACATAATCATCATTATTACTTATATAATAATATTACATCAGATACCCAATTACCCATAATCACATTACACAGACAATAAAAATTGTAACATTGATGTACTCAGTCACTGGCAATAACACTATTAATACAAATGACTTATTGCGTATTAGAAAACGTAGTAATTGGCAAAAGCAATTTGTATTCACAGTGTAATGCTTAAAAATGGAAAAGTAATGGATGTAATGTATAGTACAAGTCCATTAACTGCATTGGCTTTACCCTTGTATGTAGTGATAACTTGCTAGAACATAGCTTTTGTAGAATCATTGTACAGCTTTGAAGGACCATACTCATGAACATTGTATGATTATTAAGCAATAATAGATAGGAAGTTATAAGTGAAAACAGTTCTGGAACCCCGGTTGGGTAAATCGATAGCTTTGGAGCAATATTTTTACTCTTGAATTACATGTTGGCATTTACAAGGTCAATAACAAAGCAATATACATTTACAGTAATACATAAATAATACAATTCTTGTATTTAGGTGGTAGGATATACCTATTAGAAGGAGTAGTGAAATTATATATTTTAGAATAGATGCAACTATATACAACGCATTATAAAGCAAAGATATTTACATGATTAAATAAATACTAATATACTTACCTACAATAATAATCAAATACTAACGAAAATCTTCCAATACTGACGATAACGACAACGATTATTCTGAAAAACAATAACTCAATTACAATAATATTATCAATATATGTATTTATATATGTAAAACTAAAATATTCAAATTAACTAAAAATCGAAATTGATCCATAATATACAATTATGGATGGAAATAACGAAACGAAGACTACTTCAGTGCAACTTAAAAAACGAATACCCTTGTACTCATAGATTAGTTGTAGAAGTAGATACTGATAGATACACAGTAGTTTACTAAAAGTAGCAAATATTTATTACTATCTACTTATGCATATACAATACATTATACGAATATGTCAGACATTTACAGTTTTGTTTTACGAACAAAATGGTCATTTTGGTTGCAATCTAAGTTAGTCTTATTTACTTACATACACTTTAATATTATAGTACTACTACTCATTTACATTAATTACACATAAATTATACTGTGCTGCTCTATGGCAGATACCTACATGATTGGAATATTCTAATGCATTTAAAAGGAGGTGCATCGGAAATCTGTTTTCAATTTGGAATTTGTCTGTTACACAAGATGCACTAATAAAATATAAAAATCCGTTTAGTAACGCTGTTTGAGAAAGTTTTGACTAACAATATAGCTATAAGCTTTAATGTATTCCAAGCTAGTTGGACGAAATGGGAACACTGCAATTCTTTAGTATATTGTTATAGCTTGTATTGGTTATTAATTTTATAAATTAGTAAATGTATATAATTATAATATGATAATCATGTGTATCTGTAATTATGTAATTATGATAAATGCCCGTAGAGTAACGATTACCAATCATAATTTAAAGTTATATTTAGTGGATATATACTAATTATAGTAGAAAATGATTTATTTAAGTTAATTTGTCACTAGTGCAATGTGTCACTAGCACAGCTCTTTACCAAACATTAACATAGTATCTGGATGTACATAGGTAGACACACCTATAAAATATAATGATAAGAACAGTAGGTACTATTTGATTTCAATGATTTTGTAGAGTTGGATTTTATTAAGCACCAGCACATGCGTGTAATTTTGTTATAATTTTTCATTAAATTTATATGAAAGAATTATCATAATTGAGCTATGTTTAGAGAACAGTCATGCAAAGATACGAGGATTGTATCGTGCATGCCATGTATCTATGTACAATGCTCACTTATCGAGTGTTTCTGAGCTTTTGTTTACGAAATAGTGCGAGTGTGCAGCAAATGAGATTTAATCAGCCTAATCAGCTCACTTTATTATTCTACTATACATTGTACGGTAAACGGTATTGTGTGCTTGATTGTATTTCTGTGTTGTGTTGTATTTTAGTTTCAATGAATAAATACCAATCATTTCACGTATGTAATTATTGAAATAATTTTAACGTGTCATTACTGTATTAGTGCATTGCATGGACATTAAAATGTAATCAATCAAATCATTTCATAGGAACGGCACGTATAAAAAGTAGGAATCTATCTCAATAAACGCTAGACACCAAACAAAGCTTTACAAATTGGCAATTGGCATCGCTCACTCACATTGAGTTCATTCAGGAAGCTTTTTTATTTGGACACGAAACGAAGCCCAGTGCACTAATAGATCACAATTATTACCTATATAACTATTAAAGAAAGACATGGTTTAAGATTTCCTAATTATTCATATTTCTAACTATTACAAAATGAGACTTTAAGTTTATTAATTCCGGTCAAACATAGTGCAATGATTTTCCTTCTTTGCCCCAATGCAGAATTTCATTTTTAGTGGATGTGCAATAGCCAAAGTTATTCGCATTAAGATTTCAGTGATTAATGTGTGCATTTTATATGGCTAGGTAAAAATTAATATGGAAGTACCTAGCTGATTGTCAGTTAAGTATTTACGGTTCTTTGCTCTGGTTTGCCCAAAACTCTCAGTTCCGCTAATGCTTTCAGTTTAGATTACATAGAGTTTTGTCGACTTTATCTAACTTATGTAGTTCAAGCATTTTAGTTGTAGTTTCTGTACTAAATACCTGGACTAGCTAATGTAAGTATAGTAATTATTAGAGTCACATCACTACAAAAGTACAATGATAGAGATTGAGATAACAAGGCAAATAGTGAACCAATCTAAGGCATGCATAACAAAATATGGCACGACACGGAGCATGTAATTTTTTATTTGAGCTTCCTATGTACCACTACTGCATTACTTCACTGTACCCCCAAATAATGCTTTTAGTACATATCTCTATTTCTCTATTACAGCAGTGGTGTATTTATATATCTAGTATTAAAAGCTATGTCTTTATCTACAAACTATGAGTTAACAACAATAAAAGATAGTCCTGCTCATGTCTCTATTTTTTTGTTGGCTAGTTTTAATTTAACACTAGGAACGAGGTGAATGTGGATGCGAATGAAAATTGCACGCTTCTCTGACTGCGTAGTTTTGGTAGGGAAAACAACGTAGATGAGGAATTCCTTAGGCGTGAGGATAGCATGAAATTCTGTCACACCTGCATGACCTGTCTTCATTATCTCTCATATTTTGTTAGTTGCACAGATTTAGATAATTTTCCAATTCTTCTTCGTTTTATTTATGTATTTATACTCGAAAACTAACACTCCATAGATAATTCATACGAGAGCAAATGATAAATTGTTTACCAATATTGGCTACTGCATAATATCGGTGGATTTAAAGAGAAGCCAAATAAAATCAGATCAATACACAATGCAAAAAAAGATCTAAATAATATTATGTCGTGTCGGAATCTTGCTAGCGAAATTAAAGCGTAATAGATGTAGAATAAAAGTGACATAATAATGCTGGCGCCTGATGTACGAAATAGTTCAATACTCTTACATGTGACAGAGCTGTGCTTTCCTAGTTATTTACTTGAGAGCTCATAAACAAAATGCAGAAACAAGCTTTGAGTGTTAAGAAGAGACTAGACTACTGACTGGTTGTACAAATCTATGTATAAATCATTCAATAGATCTACTCTGTATTGTAAATTACAATTTCATATTAATTTTATCATTTCTTTCATGTGCAGAAAGCATGATTGCTATTTACATAGCTAAGTATCATCAACAAGAAACTAAAAACATCGTCCTTTGCTTAAATTATAAGGAATTTATTATTCACTTATTGTGCAATAAAGGAAAATATTTACGAACATCTAGAGTGTGTGGAATATTTTCTGGTTACTGAACTTTAGTACTTCTCCAGCTTTCCTCAGGAATTCACAAGACATAATGATGAGTGACGCGCTACTAACTTTCTATCCCCCAAGGAGTATTTCCAGATGCTCCTATAATTTTCTTCCCTTGTCCATTCACTTACTATTGCACTTATTGCAGCATGCTCGCAATTTATATTATTAGAAAAGCTGCTTTTCTACATGTTGCATTTAGCCTTTCAACGCACAATGTAATAAAGTACTTTGCTACATTAGGATACACATAGAGATAGGTTTATATGCGAGCTGCATGTCACGTCGTCACGCTAAAATTATTAAACATACCATACATATTTATATACACTATACACTTATGCCTCACTGAATTTGTAATACGAAGGATAGACTTTGTATATATACTATCACAGTACAAGGGATTTGCTACTTCAAGTCACAAGTACAAACCACAACAATAACATCACGTTATATCTATCTATGAATTTATAAGCCTCGGACGTTATCTTCTATAACTAAAGCAAGTAGTACGTGATATACAAATAGATTCACTTTCTTGGCAAAAAGAAACGTAAACATCTTCGAAAGTTTGTGTAGTGTGTGTATGTACTTCTGACTAGTTCTGACTACCATTGCTTTACCACAACCAAACAACCCCAACCTCCAATTCTTGTCATTGTCAATTGTAGCATTCTGCTGTCCATGCTTTTTCCTAATTGCATTGCCTCATTCCATTAGGGAGCGTTTTGCACCACCTCCCTATTTGTACCTACTAATGTTAGGATACCTTTGTAAATATGTAGCTAGCTATTCAGCTAACACATAACTCTTCGAAAATTATTTACTTATAGATCAAAGACGACAAGAGCAATTATTTATAAGCAAATAATTAACTGCAATTCTATATAGGTATTAACATTAGGTGTATTTCTGGAATCTCGACTTGTGTATTTGAATGCATGTGTACCTCGAGGATTTATTGTTTCCATGTCTGGTAAACAAAAAGGTTTAGTATAAACCAAGCAAAAGTTTGCCATAATATCACTGCTAGATATCGTTTGCAGACTCCGGAGAAGGCTAATCAATTATTAAATTATTAGTCGACAAAAGCCAAAATTTTTGACGTCCCAGTATATGGCTGTATAGGTAAATATGAGTATGATTCAATTTACTCGGAAAATTGTGAAAATACCTAGATGTTATAAATATGTTACTATATTATTTTTAGATATTAGGTACCCACTACTCACTATTTTACTGCTCATACCATGGATTAGCGAATACCTGTCGAAACAACAATCACCGTCGCGTCGGTTTCATTTACTGGTGATGGTAAACGCTTAAAACATCATGGAAAGTGCTGAGCAAAGATCTGCAATAGAAATCCTCAACTAATAATAATTGGGATGATAGTTGTTATCCATGATGGCATAGTAGTATGTATACAAATCACACAATATAATAATATTGCATGACTCATAATTTACTCGGAAAATTGTGAAAATACCTAGATGTTATAATTATGTTACTATATTATTATATACCTATTTAGATATTAGGTACCCACTACTCACTATTTTACTGCTCATACCATGGGTTAGCGAATACCTGTCGAAACGACAATCACCATCGCGTCGGTTTCATTTACTGGTAATGGTTAACGCTTAAAGCATCACGGAATGTTTGAAGACAAGATCTGCAATAGAAATCTTCAATTCATAATAATTGGGATGATAGTTGTTATCCATGATGGCATAGTAGTATGTATACAAATCACACAATATAATAATATTGCATGTTGTGATCTTAAAGCCTGAAAATTTGTCTACTAACTTTTCCCTTAGTCCAATTTGTAAGATGGTAATTATTCATGAGTGTGATTACAAATCAGAGCCAAAAGAGTGTGCAATAATTTGTGATGTGATTGAAATTAAGAGTCTAGGGTTGGTGCTTTGACTGGCGACAAGGAGTCTAACGACAGATTTACACCACCACTTTCCTTCCGTCCCCAAAAACACTTGAGTCGACGAGGATAGTTACTAGTTACCCGGGAGTATACTTAGTATACGGTTAGATAGGAAGTTGAACGTGAAATGAAACTATTTACACACACTGAAACAGATACTCAAGAGAGTCGTGGAGGAGATTGGGCAAATTCAGAGTTATGGCATAGAAAACGGTGGGAGGAAAAGTGTTTACCTTTGCAGAGGTGCACATAGGAGGAGGAGTGACAATGCAAGAGTCTTTTAATTCTAAAACCTCTTGACAATCATTTGATTAAGACTTCCGGCCCTTCTGACTCCCCTCCTCCCTCTTCCATCCCCAACTCATTGGACTTGTCAATTGAAGGGAGCAGTTTCTCTTTGGCAGCAAATAGATAATCAGGAATTTCATGCGTCTGTCCTCGTTATTCCATTATCTTTGTAGTAAAACCATTTGAAGAATTTAGTGTAGATCTATTTCTTCAACTTGTGTAACTTTAGGGCAGTTAATTGTTATTGCTAGTGTCTAGAGCTGAAAATAATTTAGGTAACTATACACAGATAAGATGTATAATATGTCTGTCTGGGAGAATCATAGAAATAATTTCCATTGATTATACATAACAGAGTCCTAATGAGGGGATTTCATTTGTGCTGTAGGTACTTAAGTAGGAATGTATAAAAGGAAGTTTCTACTCTGATATTTCCGTATCTCGTCTTAATTATTTAGAAAAAAGTGTGTGCCACCCTCGTTTAGTTTATGGGTAAGTATCTGTAGAGTGTAGAAACATATTTTTTTCTAAATCAGTACGATGCCGCTAAAGATACGGGAGACTAATGCCGCATCGGCATGAGAGAAGAATACTCAATTAGAACAAATTCG
>JABASI010000362.1:0-41326 GCA_019776505.1 Tomocerus nigrus
TCGATTAATTGCTCAACACATGTATGTATTTGTTGTAGCATGTATATGCACGATGCATTAGAAAACCTATCTATCTATCTCAAGTGCATTCTAAATAGTACATACTGGATTATAAGTAATTCACACATAAACATCTCGGCTATAATTAACGACTACTATATTAGTATTATAATTTGCCACTTCAATCTAAAATTACAGACTATATACTCCTGTATTAATATTTTACTATGTAAAACTCACACAAAATTAAATGTACTACAGTACAGAACCCTTGGAGCTATAACAAAAAATATTGTAGTTAATGTCAACATATCACTAATTTTGATTTCAACCATTAAAATTTTACACACTCTCTAGGCACTAAAAACTGACAACTATGATTTCAATATCTAAACGTCCAAGTAAATAACATCAACAGTGGCAGTGACAAGTCAAGTCAACGTCATTCCTTCTCACAGGAAAAAGAAAGACGGCTAGCATTTTGCAAAATGAGTGTGGGTAGTTGGATACTTGGTACCATACGTGTACAATAATGCAAAATAAAAAGAGTGAATGAACTGTACTACTATTTAGTGTAGATGCATTGTGTCATGATGTCAATTACACAACCTAAGTCTCGCCCATTCCATAAGGTTTTCATATATGGTACAACCCATGTTGAACTATGTAAATGCTATATACTGTTTTCAATCCATTTCGCGTGCAAAAAAGTTATTACGCAGAAATAAAGAGCGACAGAAAAATAGACAGACGTATAATGTACGCAACGCAGAATGTATAAACAAAATAAAAGAAAATAAGAAAGAATAAAACACAACAGGAAGAGAAGAACCGTATTATATAGCATGTTCATCAGTAAGCTAGTTATTTTCCAACTACACAAACAAAGTTCGCTTCTCCGTTTAGATGGCTACGACAGGAATCATTTCTCCTTCAACATTTTCAACAACATTCTCTCCTCATTAAAATTAATTGTAGCCCTCCTCCTCCTTAGCTCTCTGCAAAACAACTGTCGGTTTTCTTTCTCCGTCAAACTATTAGACGTTAAAATCATTATGCGAATTATTCTACTAGAAAAACATCATCGTCTACTTGAGTGCTACTAACGACAGAACTACATAACAGCAAATATATAATGCAATGACACTCTTCGTCAATCTGTTGGTATATATAGATTAGTTAGTATATCTTATATATTTTGTATAAAAAGTGTGTTATATGCCATTTCTTATTAAGGGTAACATAAGTGTGTTCAATTCAAACTCAAACACACGGAGAGAAAGAGAGACAGAAAACATCACGTCTGCTATCTGAAGTCTAGAGATAATGCACATTAACAGTGATCCACTCGTAAGAAAACGGTAGTAGTAGACGGCTAAGAGCTACTCGTGTCTTGTATAATGTATCATAGAGAGAGAGAGAGTAGTAGATATATAGATGTACTCATTACCTCGCTAAGCTAACGATAAGTAATGAAATGTTAAGTTAAGTCAAGCCAAGCCAAACGGAGTCAACTTTATTTAGTAGCTCTACGCTAACAACATAACAACTAGAGAGAGAGAGAGAGAGAGAGAGTACACTTGCTGCCTGTGCCATGAAGAAGCACCGTGAGTAATTCAAAGTCCCTTGAATCGCCTACTACAACACAGAAGAGGAGTTCAAGTTGAATAAGTAGACATATCTATCTTGGAACACGAGAGTCGACTTTAACAAAGCCCTGTCTTCTTGACTTGAATTCCCTCACATACTTTGCCAGGACAGAGAGCTATAGTGAAAGTCATCACTTCTTCTTTCAGTCATGGAACATTTCCTCGCAGTAGAACCTTTCTTTTGGCTTTTGTTACACTTTCAAGCACTGGCATGTCCTGATTGTGAGAATGAAACGAGCCGTCCAACTATGCAAACATTCTGCCAAGACTGCCATCCACAACAAACCAAAGATTTACATAAAAGATCCCTATCTCGTCCTTCGCCAACTCTCGTTTCGCCTTCCACTCCAAATCAGGTGAAGTGTAATGCTATTTCATGCTATCTATCTACATTGTATCAGCCGCCTATACATGCATAGGTACCATCCTCTTCTTTTCAGTTAGTTAGTTAGTATTCCCTGACAAACGCTCTCTGCCTGCCTACCTTCATTCTAAACTATGCACTACATATGAATGAATGTGCTGTGCTGCATAACTGATAATATTTACATATACTATCTCCATTCCAAATTACGACTATACTTTTCAAGGCATTTCAATTTAATAAAGGAGTCATGTCACACACAACAGCTACTACTATGTATGTAGCCAACAAAAGTACACACACCACCGAAAACCACACATTTCTCTACTCATCGCTCCTACACGACAATCTATGTATCTGTGCACGCGAAACGTGGTGCTTTGGCTATGCCGACTAGTGCAGTAGTGGCGTGCCATGTTTAATTGATTACCCGTGTCTAATCAATATTACTTCGATTCAATTACACAGAAACCTCATCCAATCAATTTAACACTGACTTACTATGTATGTATACTGTCGAGAGAGAGAGAGCTTCTTCACGACTAATCTTAGTCGCATATCATTTAGTCACATCTTCGCTTCAAATTACAAATGAACCGCCTCGACCGCCTCCCTTTCCTCATTTCTATTCTTTCCCTAATTATATAGGTAGTCTACCTGTCTGAATTGCATTTGCATATCTGTACTATCTAAAGCTAAAGAACCAACATCCCAGTAGTCGCATCATCATCTCCTCCAGAAACTTCCAACAGTCTTTCACAAAATATCTTCTCATCTTTTTTCACAATGACAATGGCATAATATTGTCCTTTGTCAAGCTTTTGACTTGATTATGCCTGTCATTTACTTTGACTGGCTCTAATGAATCTTAAGATGAAAATTAGATTACAGCAGCTGCCACTCGTGTCAAATGTCATATTACCAACTAAATTTCAATGTCTCTATCCATTCTCTTTACGTCTAAAGCGAGGCTGAAATGTAAAATAATGAGTATTACCCTCCATACTATTCTTCCTGATTCAAACACGTAGTAAACCCTCCTTCTCTACACAATGAAAAGATATGTGGAACCCTCATCGCATTAGCAGGATCCTGGATTATTAATAAGAGCTGTCACACAAATGCAAATTACTTTACTAGTAGTCTTCCCATAATAAAACTAAGGAATAATAATAACTTATTTTCTCATTAATTAGACAAGTTCAGCAGTTCAGTGTTACTGTAGTGGGTGTTAATTAATAATTTCAGACAAGGGTAATAATAGGAAGCAATTCAAGGTGTGTCTAACTAAAACTAACTTTCTTCAGAGGGAAAGCTAAATTCAATTCCAATCATCTAAAAGTATGTATACAAAGCGTCTTATCACCAAATTAACTCTACCGTGACAGGTTTCCAAAACAGTGGAATATATTATGCAATGTCTAAGAAGAAAACCAATAGAAAAGGTACAGAAATAGTGGCATGGAAAATATAGGTATATAATAGTCAGAGTTAGAAAGTTTATAGGTAATACGACAGGATAGGACAGAAATGATCAACCTCAACTTAACTACCTACACGATCGTTAAAGCTGTGACATTCGCCAGCAGACCAGATCAGATCATACAATAAATCAGAAGAAAAAAAACTAGATCAGCAAGACCACCACCAACCACCAATTCAATAAAACCATCATCAGTACTAAGATTGATAGGCTTCTGTATAAATTAATTAGTTACAAACATATTCTCACGACCTTCCTTCCCATCCCAATGTAATAAATCGTATATAAACAAGTGCCTAATCCCATCATTACATAGAAAGTGGAACATAATCAATACGTAGGTATCTGTTTACACAGGAAATGTACAGGAGAACTAATTACATGTTTAGTTCACTTAACTGTAATTATAATCACATCTCTCCATCTTGAAGACAAACCAGTCAGTCAATTCAATTCAAAAGCATTATTTACATTAAAGAAACACAAAATCTACAACTAATAAGTATGGACAAAAACTAAAAGATAACTAAATTAAAAAAAAATGGTTTTCATTCCAGTAAAAATGCAAAACAAATAATCTTCGATTACCAGTAAATAAAGCATTGAGTTTTCAGTTCAGCGTCATATGGCATGGCAAGGCATATCATTGCATGGTATATAATATGTAAGCGTACACAACAGTAATAAAGTTTTAGAGAGCAGATACGTTACAGTATGCTTTAAATTAAAATGGCAGTAGGAGCAGTAATATAGTAGAACTCTAGTATAAACTGACAGTTGTGCGACTCAATCCATCAGAGTCAACCCAACGTCTATGTCAAGTTGACTGCGACAAATGTCGTCACTTGCATTGCACTAGCATTAAATGAATGAGTATTGTACTAGCACATTGCACAGCAGCAGAGCAGACAATCAAATTATATAGCATTACATAACATTACCAAGCCTCAATAATCATTTCATCATTACATTACCATTGTCAATTTGTAATCAATATCATCCTCATCTTCATCATGTCACAAATACGATATTTTATCATCATTTTAAAAAATATACTCAAAAAATAATCATATACGTTTTTTAGTGAATAAATAAATAAACAAAGAATCAATTCAAAGTAGCATTAGACTTTCAAGTTAAGAATTTTGGGAAGATTTAAAAAAAACGTCAATTAGACAGAGAGATAGAGGAGGATTTGTAGTAAAAAAAGAATATAATATGTAAAATAGAGACTATTATAATATAGAGCAAGAGAGAACAGCAACAGCAGATCAGTTTTAAGTTACAGTTTCATCAACAATACATTACAACAGGTGACTTACTACGTAATCATATGTAATGAATGAATCACTAATCATCATAATCAATAAATTGTAATAAGAAATAAGTGTAGGTCATGCACACCTCAATTTTGCGCCCTTCTACCACAGTGCCATGAAGTTTGTCGCGTGCTCTCTCCGCGTCGGAGCAACTGGCGAAAGTAACGAAACCAAACCCCTATAGAAAGTCAGGGAAATATAGTAATTATGTATAAGTCAGTCCATTGCATTGAGTTCATTTCCAAAAAATCACAAATAAGCAATTAATTCGTCAACTTGCATTTCATATTAGTTTCTTAATTGTACTGCAAGTAGATTTCATTTTTTAGTACACATTCCTATGAAAATTATTAGTATTGTATGATGCATAGCATAATTAATGCATTGAATTCCCCTCACTTTTCAAACTAGTATAAATTATTCATTTTTTTCAGACTAAAAACTTAGGGTAAAGGTAAACATGAAATCTTAGTGTAGTAAATATTCGTAAAAGGAGAACTTTCTAAATTATAACTATACTTTTACTATACATACGACGGTATACACTTAGAAAATTTCATTATGTTAAGTTATTTAAAAGTAGGGACAGAAATTCGTTAATTAAAACTACGACGTTTTTTCCCTGTAAATCATTCCCTTCTATCCATCAACATCAACTACACTTTAATGTGACTGCGTGTACTCAGAGAAGATGTAGAACTGCATTGTGGAAGTTGAAGACTAACAACAGTCATTCATGATACTATAAATATACAACAAAGTATGCTTTACAATGGTAACTATTTAAGTATGTCAACTCAATCAATAATCACATCTCATCATCATCACCTATTTTCTATGGCTATGTAGAAAGGGTGTTCATCTTTTATTCATCTCTACAAACAAACATCCAAATATTTACCATTGTGTTTATGTAAATGTCGGTATCGGTAGTAGTAGCTAGGGCCCTATATATGTATATGTACATAAATAGCAAACTGCTTAAGTGTTTGTTATTGATAGTTGATGCCTGATCGTTTTGTTGTTCCTATTAGATTTTGTTCTAAGCTCTTCTAGCTATTGTGTGATACTTATTTCTAGCAGATCACTGTTTGCTACTAGCTAGGGCTATGCCAGGGAGATGCAGGCAGCGTAAAATTCCTCTAAATAGCTCTGCCACCCCACACCTTCCCGATGTATCATTCATCCATAGTTAGAGTGTTGTAGATGGTGGAAAGGACTGTGGTGCCTCTGTTAGACACTATCTTCCATGATTGCCTGTCTGTCTCTTCTATAGCCACATGATTGATCACTTGAACAGAAAGCCCAGCAAGAAACGGATTCCCTGCTATTCCTTTTCTTCACTTAGTCATCCTAGTCTATTTCTTTCCTATCTGCCATCCATCTTCTCCTTTCCCGATCCACATTCCCACTCCTTTTGTTCATCCATATGTTTTAAAATATTCTCTTTAATATTATCATATCTCCTTCATGTCTGCCCATATTCTCAAAGTTTATAAAATTTGCGAAATAGAAATCTCTACTAGTCTAGAACTGGTAAAACTTAAGTAGTACGCTTCTATCAAAATTGCCAACCAGTCCTATGAAGAAAGAGAGAGAGCAAAGCAAAGTAGTCAAGTCGGAGAGAGAGTCTGCTTTGGCCATGACTTCATTATCATTTCAGCCTCCAGTAAAGTCAATGAGACGAGAGTCGGCCTTTCAGAGGAAACTATATGCAGGGGAAACTTTTCCATAAAACTCTCACTCCCTCACTCTTTCGACATTGTCGCTTTATCCGTTTAATGCACACAGTACGCCATGCCGCCTCGGTTCTCCTCCTCATACATACTCGCTAAAACCCAACGCATAATATTTCTATCATCTTTGCTTTCCTGACTCTCTCAGCTCGTCGACTGTTTAATTTTTAGTGAGTCTCAAACTCACTGAATCCTATCCATACTATAATAGGCCAAATGCTGAATGTAAATACAATGCTACGGCGTGGCATGGCTTCCGATCCCATTCTTCAACGGACCGAAGACAAATCTCCTAACTTAAACTTGACTCATTCTTACTTTATTTTACTTTGATTTAAGCAGTCACTCGTATAAAGGAATAGGAAACTAGCATACGTGTTCTCCCGTTTCTTCTCATTTCATTTCTACGTATTCTAATGGGAGTGCTCGCTTTGCCTCGTAATTCACTCAACGTGAAAAGTTTCCTCGTCACACACAGCACAGTCAGCACACACCGAGAGAGAGAGAGATAGAATCCATGAACACATCCAGAAAACTATTACTTACACGGTACTACTACTATAGAATAGATAGTAAGTAACTACTAAAACATAACAGCTCATTCTAGGCAAGAAGGCTTGTGTGTCTGTGTGCAGACAGAGATTCAGTACAAGTCCACTCAACTCACGAATCCGGGCGGCTCTGTTCTGTCGGAGGATGACATGTCACCGCATTTACTTTGCTTTGCTCTCTCAACTTATAATGACATGAAAAATACGTTCTACTTTCTCTTACTTCTCTGCTACTGTATATCATTTGATCTAGTTTCTATTCATGTGTCTCTGTATTCCCTATTATTATATTCTACACGAGCGAATGAAAATATGTGTATGTGTATGTGAGAACTGAGAGAGGACAAAATACCCTCGAATACATAACTCTATACACACACCATCACATTAATTTACTTGTAGTTCAGGTTCTACTCCTCAGCAACTTTTAGCTAACTAAACTTGTTTTAGATCATGTCAGTTCGCCGCTTCCCTCCAGCTGTTTGCTTTCCCCTTCATTTCGTTTCATTTCATTTCTCTCTACTCACACTCACAACTACTGCGAGAACAAAAACTATCTTTTTATAGTCAATTCCATGCGCTCCCATCCTCGACTAAACAATGTCGTGCACCACATTTGTCTACTAACCAACCGATAAACTGCGCATACTATTCTCTTAATAAAAATAAAATAATCAAGAATCCTCAACACAATTCTATGTACACACAAGTGTAGGGAAACTTGTAAACGATCCATTCATTTCCCCCTTAATTACACTGTCGTAGACAACTATAATTTCTGTCCAGCAGAATAGTACAACAGGTACACTGATCTAAAACAGTGTTTTCTACACGAAAATTACAAAATAACACCTAGCTACCTATATGCTAATCCTATTATTCTCCTAAACTAACTCCATAACAATTAACTTAAGTCCTCAAAAAGGAAATGACATCATTTTTTACGGCTACTACATAATACAATACAAACAGATAGAGTCAGTCGTCGTAAACACGAATACTGGAAGTAGTATTATCATTTTACAACAGATAGGTAGGTAGTTCACAAATTCACAACACGTAATTATAACTTAATTAATCCCGAGACCCAACTAAAATGAACCGGATAAATGACATTTATTTCATAATCCCAATTTTATATTCTGGCTAACTACAATAATAATAGCTTAGTAATTTTCCACATGCTGCCCTCTTTTCCCTTTATATATACACATAAATATTATGGTAATTACCTATTATATTATTGTATACCTACAATACTAGAGATGAGTACTTTAGATAATGCTCTAATTAATCGTAACAACACAATAAATACTGAAATTACCCTCAACTCCACGTTACAGTTCACATCACAGTCCATTTTCATTGAGATAGCAAAGAAGAGATACGCAAGAAGTAGTGCAAATAAAAAAGTATAAAAGTAAATATTTGTGTTCGACTAAATTGAGTGCTTTCTGTTAAGTGATTTGTCTCTACGAGTAATAAGTAAAAACTCAATAGATATTAGTTTAATAGAAGACAAACAAGGGACAGGCCCCCAATAATCCTACGATTTGTAATAATCGTAAGTCAACGTTTCCCACCCAAAATAACCAACATGCAATGCAAGAGGCTGTAGAAGAAAATCCCTCATATCATTTCCATAATCATCAAAATTCTACCAATCCCATACCATTATCATCATACTCATTCCCTAAATTGCAAAAGTACAATACTACAAATACTAATAATTAGTTTCCAGAAGAGACAGTTTACGTACAGTACAGTACAATTACAAGAAAGGGCTAAGAGATTTAAAGGAAGGTAAGGATCACATTAAAGTAAGTAGGTAGGTACATTTGGGGTACAGTAGGACGAAGTACTATATTGTCATAGGTAAGGCTTTCTAGGGTATACATCAGATTTCAGTGTGTACAGAACAAAACTAAACTCTAATCATATACTTGATCAATAATGTAAGGACATTTTCTAGGGTCAGGGGCAGGAAAAACAATCAGTCGAGTTCATATCGGATCTGCAGTAATCAATCATTAAAACATCCAGTGCCAAGTACAGTATATAGGTACAACACATACTTATGTACTATACCAGCTCAGATAAAGGAACAATTGTCATTTTCAAGCCAAGCTTTAAGACAATAAATAAAAAATTAAATGATTCCAAGGATTGGAAGGGCAAGGGAACATATTATTTCCAGAATATCATGGGTATACTATCAGAAGTAGAGGTAACTTGGGAATTAAGAAAAGGTCTGCTAACGAAATTCTCATTTTTACAGGCTAGATTTTCTTTGGCAAGGTAAACAGGTTAAGGAGAGATATTTAGTAAGTATGTAGTATCTGTAGTAAACGGGAATGTCAGTTATTTATCCTGGGTCTTATCTATAGCACTATAGCTCCTATGTTTCCTTCAAATAGCTTTTGCTACTTTAATCCAGTGCTTTTCCGTATGGGAGAAATCGCTGGAAGGAAGCGGTCGAATTTTCTCTACTGCTACTGCGTTTTACTTCAACAAACTTGCTAAGTACAATTTTGCTAATAAAGTATATTTACATGTATAAATATAGTTATAATATTATAGGCAATGGTTATTTAAGGCAAATCATGAATTCGTTTTACAATTCATGTTCAGGGGGTTATTATTTTTAGACTAGTGTATCTAAACCGAAAGGAAGAGTTCCTAAGTTCCTATATATTTTCTGAAGAGTAAAAAGTATTATTACGCAGTAAATATTAATTCACTATAACATTTTATGCAATATCAAATAAAACGAACATAACGATTGCTAAAGGGTATTGTTGAAAAAGAATTTCCTCCACTAACAACCTGATTTAAATGACGCAATGACTGTTCTCGGCTAAAAATATGAAGTATAAACAATTATATTTGCTGATTGTAAAGTAGATAGTCAGTGATTAATATTATTTTCTACTTCTGTTTCTTGCCATTACTCCTTCCTGCATCATCAGGAAACAGAAAGAGTCAAAATATTTATGTAATGTATCCTCAAATCTACTAAGTAGGTAGCTATTCATATGCCAAGTGCAATTCTACTGACGTAAGTACACTTAAATTAAACTGTAGTTTTAGTACCTAAGTACTTATCTTATAATTTTTGTCTACACAAATATACCTAGCCTACTGTGTATTTACTTGCAATTCGTATAATTAGAATAGAAAACTATTTTCAGGTAGGAATTTTCATGTGCTCGGTAAATGACTTGACATAATACATAATTACATAAAAAATGGGAAATAAACAGCAATTAATATTAAATTCCATTGTTCAAAACAAATAATTCATTACATTAAATGCAGTAGTTAAAACCAGGAAATTAAGAGTCTTACCTTGCTTCCACGTTCATTGAAAATAATCTCGACATCCAGAATTCCCCCGAAAGGCTGCAAAAAAAATCAAAACATCGTCATCAGCATTTTTAAGCTTTCATATAAGAACGAAAGTAATTAAATGCAATTCCTTATCTAGAAAAGGCTGAACTGAACTGAACTAATCAAGAAAATTACTTTTCCTTCACCCTATTCAAAAGATTGGTAAGGAACACTACAAAGTCAACACAAGGACGAGAGGGAATTTATTGTATTTATCGATTGAATTCACGCCACAATTGCACAACATAATATGCGATAGTGAAGCAATCAATTCAAATCCCCAGTCACGACAGCGAGAGAGTAGATTTTTGTAATCATCTGTTTCTTTCTGAACTTCAAGTCAAAAGCAAGTGAACCACTGAAACTACTTATTACTATACGCAGTGGAATAAAATATAGCTTCCGATTTCAAAATGTAAAGAAATAGTCTGTAAAGAATGCATGTTAAAGCCACGAAGGAAGGTTCAAGCAACTGTTCAAACTTACGCGTCCTACTATCATCTCATCAGTCAAATCTCCTTGGAAAAAATTCAGTTCAAGTCCCTGAGCTCTTTTGCCATTCCCAACCATAATGTTCTGATTGTGAGCTGACAATGTAAGCAGTGCATATATATGTATGTATGAGTATATGGTAAAAAGACGTCTTTGAGAGAGGATAGTGCTTATTTAGTATTCTGATGACACCTCATCGCTTCGCCTTCTATTCGCAATGTAAAACGCTTCCCTACTGATACTTACTCTTCTGCGAATATTATACATACATTAAATTGCTCACCTGTTCCCTAGTACTTACTACTGGAATCGCATACAAATGTATGCAACACAAAATGTATTGTAACTACGTATTTACTTACTTAGGCAAAAAACTAGGACTATTAGGTTCTATGTAGGCAAAGACACCTTGCCGTACTTTCTTTTCCGTTTCTCTTCTTGTCTTTTACTTTCACTCCCTCGAATCTGCAAATCCCACGGGAAATAATAAAAGAGAAATCGAATTTTTCTTTTCATTCGCCAACTTAAAAGGAATAGATAGATATATCGGAGAGAATGGAAATAGAGCTGAATCCAAACTTATTTCCCAGTCCATATGGCTTTTATATAGACACTCTTCAAAGAAGGTCCAGTCTTCCCTCTGTCCAACAACCAGCTCATACTCACAAAAACAGCAAAGCCAGTCAGTCAGTCAGAGACTCAAAGGAATACAAAGATAAGAAGACCCCAAGCAATAGGGCACGTTGCTCTTCCATTACACCGAACCAACCAAAGAACGAAGGGATAGACAAGGCAAGGAAAACAACACTCGAGAGGGAAGAAGGACTCTTATGTACCTTAACACACACAATATACGCCTTGCGAACTATAGCTACGTGTCCTGCCGACAGCTCTTCTCCATTTTACTTTAACCAGACTTCTCTAGCCCAGTGTGTGGGCAATAACAGTATTTGCCACCTCAGGCCAACGTCCAGCTCACCATTACCAGAATACTATCCCTGCTTTCTCTTTTCTTATATTATGTACATTGTACATAATGTATATAGTTCAGTCCTATTGCAAAAATTCATCTGCAATCCTCTTTCTATGCATCAGAGCAGTCTAACTCACTTTTTCTAAACGAGACATGTGAAAAGGAGCTGGAGGAGTAGAACAGAAGATATCCTCTGACTCTGACAACTTCTAAAAGGAAGGAAGTCACCAAAAACTACTACGAAGCAAAGCAAGAGACAATTCAATGTCATATCCTCGACTCTACTCCTATCACCAAATGGAAGCCAAAGGAACGTAACGTCTGTCTTCCTTGTCATGTCATCTCATCCATTCATTTATTCTCTTCTCAACTCTATCTTCCACTACTCCACGTCTGTTTTATGTCTTCTTTCAAGCTATCCTCCTTTTTCCCTTCAACTGAAAATAAAGACTGCTGAGACTGGGCACTAGCATAACACTACCAGACAGAAAAACTGGCTAAGTTTGGCATTTACATGGACAAGCCTCCATTTACGCAGATAGCCCGCTATTTGTTCAAAGAATTTCCAACCAGATATTACAACTCACAAATACTATTGTTACAACATTATACGCTCTGTTCTTTTACCTATGTCCTCACTATAAATTCTGTTATTGCCAACAGGAAACCAATCCTATAACCCATACATACACATCAACGCAAAATCAAGTCCTCCCAACATCGTCGTCAACAAACATCTCTATCTTTCTTTCTCTCTTCCTTCTTGTTTACTAATTTAAGCCTTATCTCTTTTTCACTTCATTGCATCTCCTTCTTCTCTAGATAATTTCCGTAGTGTGTAGAAATGGCCTCTCACTCCTACGTCTTCCATGTCACACTTCCCAGCTCTCTTTCTCCAAGACAAAGACAAAAACACACTTCTCTTTCAGTTAGAAATTATATAGAGATACCTACCTGAATTAAAAATTAGAGTCTTTATATAAATGAATTATTCAAGCACAATTCCGGGACACCGGAATATTTATTGTTCATTAAGTAGACACAAAACAAAGCTTAGAGAGAGACAACCAACTACCTAGCCATAATATTTCACGACTTATGCAGAGGGAATTAAGATATTAAATAGAAAATCTAACATTCTACTTTCTCTCTAAAGATAAAACAATGACTGCCATCATCACCACAGAGTGCCAGCTGCCAACAATCCCGACATTTCAGATCATATTAACTTCAACCAAAAGCTTTCACATTAATTTCACAAAACCACCAAAGTTTTCCATCACTAAATATAATGCTAAGAGCTATGGAGCAGCAAAACTGCACACAACAGACTTTTATAGGTACAATACCTATATATAGATTGAAGACGCTTTTATCTCCATAAACTGATGTGTCAAAAAACTGTTACTAGGAAAATATACTTCATTTATTCTGTTGTATTTTCTCACTCGCAGAAAATCATGTTGCAAAAATAAGTTTTGAGGCAAGTATTCGACAGTTGCCACATCACTTTTATCCAACTGAACGGAGATACAAACAAGGGACAGGAGAGTGGAGAAGAACTCGCGAATATTATTTCCCTCCTCTAGTCAGTCATGTATAAATAATATGCAAAGCAAGAGTGGAAATAGCTACGCGTCATAGTCATAATATAACAGATATTTATAAGCAAGGATTGGAATAACAGAGCTCATTCCCTTGATTTAATGCTACAGCTTCATTCAGCTCAAGTCAAGCCAAAAGAGTAGGTAGGTAGTAGTAGTAAAAGGGAAGGAGAGCTTCATGACTTTAGGTATATTACATTTTATTGCTCAATATTCCAGTCATATTTTGTCGAAAGATAACATAACTTGAGGCTTCCATGCTCCTCAACTCTTCAAGCGCTTTCATTTCCCTACTCTTTTTATCCTTGCCTACCAATAACAGCCAAACCAGTGTCCCATCTCATTTTAGCTCCACAGTTTTTTTCCCTTGGCAGTCTTCCGTCTGATATAATCATATTTTATTACATAAGCTCTCTCTCTCTCTCTCTAACCAGACTTCACTTCCATCCTATACCGATGCAATGTAAATGCAATACAAGTTCATCACTACATCTCTTCTCACTATGTCATTCCATACAATTTCTCTTATACGCTATACGGATGCTTGACTCGGGATTGGCAACGTCGACATTTCGGTCAAAGCATATTAAGCGGAAGAACTAACTGTACCCAACTATTCATACAAACATATAAAGCATTCTATAGTAAGTACAAGATCAGACATACTGATTTTCGTATATAACTGATTTGTAACTGAATATTATTACACTCAATTTACACGCGTAAATTATGTCATTATGTCTACTAGGATATGGTTCATCCAAGAAATAATTCTTCACAGCTCTAAATATGCAGAGCCAAAAACGTGCTATTGATTTTCTGTTTTGACCAGCCAACGGTAGAAGTTGGTCAGTCATCGCAGTCCAACTCGAACTAACAAACCAAATTTATCCAAATAAGTTCATAAAAATAAATAGCATCGACAGGCTGTTATGTCTGTTATGGTAATCAGATCTAAAACTCTGTGACTATGGGTTGAAGTCTAAGTCTAGTCGTAGGAGAAGTAGTATGTAAGAACTGTACTTGTTCAATTCTTCATATCATTTTATTTGCATTCAAAAAAATCGACCAAAACTTATACCGTTTGGGGCTCCCACTATTTAAATTATCCGTCATCTTCTTACAACTTCGAGATAATGCTGTAAACTAATCTCACCAGTTATCATGAAATCGAAAGCATGCAAGAAATATCAAGAGAAACACATCAATGCAACTTCCAATGTCAAATATATTTCAAAATAGACATTAAAGAATAAATGTTAAATATAGCACACACACATATATATAATTATTTCCAGCATTCGCTATTCGTCCCAGTTCCTGTAAGGATTCCGACGAGTCGCATGCCCTGTATAGGAATGTGTGATGTATGAAAGACTTTGATCTACTTTTGAAGGGAAAAGTAAAGAGAAAACCTAAAAGTAGCCGCCTACATACTGACAATTTATAATAAATTAATTTCTGTCACATGAAAGAGTCGATGAACTCAAAGGAAAATTGCAAAATGAAAGTGGAGATGGTGATCTGAAATTGGACAGTGCTGTCGCAGAAATGCAATTTACTTTTAATCTGTCATGTCCGTAAATGGAATCAATCAATAATATGGTGTCCCGAAGACATACGAAACAGGCTGTACGTAAATAAAGTATAAGGCTTTCCTATATCCTCTATCCGATAACATGAAATATTTATACATAGACAGTAATACTGTTATAAATTGTCCAGTTTGTAAAAATATAAAGTGTCAAGTGCCCAGCAAAAAGTGTAGAAGATTCCAGTTCAAACTGGAACCTGAGATATTTTAAATGAGTTACTGAAGAATTGATTCTTACAATATAATCTCCACCTGGTACATAGCAGCAGCTCAAGATTTATGAGACTACCGTCACCTTTCTTTTTACTAATGGAATGTAGCATACTTAGTTTTCACTTGAGTGTACTTAAGTGTAGAATATCACTGATGAAAAGTTGCCAAACGATATGATACTGTTTCCTGAGAGTTCGAACTACCTTTTCCGACGATTTTTCACAAGTGTCACCTTAAAAAGGCTAAAAATCAATGTAAATCTCTTTACCAACTAATAGAATGGCAGCTTTAGGAAGTAGGAAAATGATAACAAAAAGAAGCTTCTAGTTCATATAGACGTAACATATTAAATGGCATTATGAGTGCTCCCGCTGTCCCATTGTGAATTAGCATGTCACTGTAAATTCCATCTTAAAGGCAACAACCTGAACGTAGTTGTCACATGTGGTATATTAAGATCCCTAATGGAAACTCCTTGCCTATTACTAAAATGGACCGCACACGGTGAAAGCACTTTAAAAAAAGTTCAATTAATCATTGCCAGTTAAACATAAAAAGCAACTCATCCTTTTTTATTCTCATGCTCTGGGCCAATTAGATTTCAGATAGTGTAAGTAAGAGTACATAGTAACTCTCTAGCTTTCTAGCCCTGGCTCTACTACTACTACACAAGAGATAGAGTAGGTAATCCTAGAGTAATCCACTGATTGTAATGCAAGTTGTAATAACCTTTCTTCGCTTCAGTTCGGCACACCAAAACTGCTTGGTATTCGTTAGAGTTTTTAGTTAACAGCCCCTTGAGTTAGCTGAGCCACTCGTCACGCCTCATTCATCTCAAACAGTAAAGAGAGAGAGAGGAGCTTCCACTACTACGACTACAACTTCTTCTACTATGTTCAACATTAGTAACACTAGAAAGTTTTGTTTCCTTCCCACTATTTCTATTCTACCACAAAATTATCGCCGTCCCAAAGCCAGGCTAATTTTTATTTCTCTTCCCTCGAAAATTTCACATTCAACAAAAGAAACTTGCCCGCTAGACTTATATCTAAGATCAGAAGAAAACTTTACGAACGTGCAATACATGCTTCCCATACAAAAGCCATCATTTTATGTACCGCAGAGAACAAAGATAGTTACAAAATAGTAGATCAGGATTGCGAATGATCCCTTTGAGAATACTTTTATTACAATGTTCCGTAATAATTTCCGAAAACAAAGAAATTCTTATAAAAATCTAAATAGCAAAAGGACATCGTGCGTATCCGGCTGGCTCGTTTACTTCTAACTTCTTTTATTTATATCCGTAGATATTTGCATTCAGATAAAATAATTCGATAGAAAAAAAGTAAAAAAACAAGAATATTTCATCTTAGTTATTCTCTAGGATTGGCTTAGTGTCCTGGGGCAAATGATAGCCTGTCTGGTTCAATCTGCAAGTGTAAGCCCCAACTAATCTTCCTCTACGGAACAACCACTGCAAAATGCAGGAATTCTAACCGAGAATGTTCACATCTGTCAAATCCAGCTATAGCGAACAACAGCTAATCTCTAGTCTATCCCTCTCTTCCCTACTTCTACATACCTAGAGCTACATGACTTATCTAAAAGAACTTTCTTACGGAGTTAGCAAGATTTTACCAGACTACGCAATCTACAACAGCCTACTCTTTCCTAATAATTCCTATGTATTATCTTATAGTTTTTAGTTCTTTTCTAGTGATGCTCTTACCCCAAACATAGCCCGCAGATCCGGATCCCTAAAACGGAATGGGATATTAGATACATGGAGTCGTTTCGGCTGGCCCTGATTCTTCCCCAAAGAGGAAGACGTATCGTTGGTGTTTTGCGTTGAAGTTCCTTGGTTAACTCCACCAACAGTGACAGCTCCCCCAGACACTAACACTACCGCTTGACTTGCTTCTGTTTCGGGTTCCGTTTGCTGTAATATCAAATCATAACATAATCTCATCAACAAACTTTTTCATAAAACCACACTTGGACGCATGCCACACTTATCAACTAGGTACCTACATATATTTGTTATTTAGTATTATATCGGTATTTTATATTGTAAGTACAATTACCGTCTGTTGTTCAACAGCTTGGCTACCAACTGAGTTTGGACTATAGTTTATTCCTTCTGGGGGTCGGCTTACTTGCGTTTGTTGCTGTAAAGCGACAGCCACGCCCGAATTGGAGAGATCTCCATTTGGTAAACCAGAAGTTGCGCCCGTATAGGCCATATTACCCGCGTTTACTGTATGCTGCAACAAAAACAAAAGAAAGTTAATTAATATCAGAACAACTGTTTTATGAATATAACTTGCTCTACATTTCCACATAGTTGTTGTCTTTTACGACTTATTCAGCGTACCACCATTTTCAAACTATTCACTACCTTACTTATAGTTTTAAATCAAAGGATCTTCATACTTTGTATCATAGTAATAAGTACAACTTAAATATTAAAACTTATAATCCCACTTTCAGATGTACACTCAAGAGTCTCTCCTGACATTCTACTCACTTTTCACTCTGATGTTTCACTCTTGAATTTTATACAAATCTCATTCAGTCTTTGCCAACTATCGTACTGCCCAAACTCAGATCAGGCAAAGGTACACTGCACATAACCATAAATACACAACTTACTGAGTTACTACACAAGTCAAACAGGCTTGGCTTTGCTTATTTTAGAATGCTTTCAAGAGACTATTCATTTCTGACCAACAGTAGCTCACGTAATAATCACATTCGCTCATTTTCTATTATATACCGATGAATACAATTGGTACAGTGGAGCACAATGGCTCCCGTATCTCATTATTACTAAATATTAACCATCAGCCACATCCACTTTCCAATCTTACGTTCTTATTATGCAATATTAAATCAATGGTTAAAACTAACACAGTATAGAAACTATATGCATTTACCAAACGAATCATTTCGCTTACAAAACATGCATATAGCTACTCTGCAACTGCTTAATTTTAGCTTTCTCCATAACACAACTTTCACTACCACAATAGCCACCTCTATATAATATTCCTGTGCATGCACACTGTAGATATGAACTAAATATATACATTAGTAGTTGGCCAACTTGCGATAAGTTGCCCTTGTCACGTTTCTACTTACATACAATGGCAAAAAACATTTTCCTCGACCAAAATATCAAAACATGAGTAAAGAAAATCCGAGTTTCTTTTATATAAAGAATACGTCTATGGAGTGAAAAGGCTAGTTATAAGTACATGGAGAATAAAAAGCAATTTTCTAATGCAATATTCTTCTACTTTAGCCTCAAACCAAACATAATTAATAGCACATGGATATGAAGTCACAATACAAAACGCTAACAATTCTCGTATCTGTATAAAGTATTCGGTTTACTTTAATGCACTACCATGTACACCAACTATGTATGTAAAAGCAACCCAAAGCGACCCGAAAGCGTACTGTTGTATGTATACAATTTTTAACGAGTCAAGGAACTACACAAGCAAATTATAATTCCCTTCACATATCACATTCTACAAATAATCACTCTCAATCATAATTCGCAATGGTCTCTGAACTATTGAGATATGTCTATCTATATCTTTTCATTGCAATAATAGGACACATTTCCCAAAATTACGTCTATTAATGTCCCCAATGGAAAGTTATAGCCACACAGGGCGATAATGACATTCTTGAAAAGGAGGTAAACAAGCAAGTAGACACATAAAGCAGAATTAAAACAACAAGCTCCATCCAACTGCTGCCTTTTCATTAACACGCATTTCTTTAGTTAATTAATGCGAATAATTATTGTAAGTGACATTCCATTTCAGTTTCTTCGTATTAATAATGCTAAGCGTAATTTGTAAGTCAACGGGAGTGTAGATAACTTGATCTATATTCTCTGGTTTAAAGAACTGGGTGAAATAAAAATTCATGAGTTGTAGAGAGTACAAGCTATACATTCAAAATTGCTTTCTCGACTTTCCTCTTATTTAGTACAACTGAAATCCTATGGATCGCTAACAAATAAATAAAGTTCCTCGGCAGGCGGGGGCCTAAAGCCAGAGGCTTAGCTTAACTGGAGAAAATGAATAGAATTTCTGCATCCGTGTAATGCAAGTAGCCCCATTGCATGCAAGAACGTCTGGTGGTCTGCTTCTGAAGTTTTAATACAGCCTAAATAGAAAATTCCTTTCTCCCAACTACAGTATTAACAGGCCACAACTGCACTTACACAGTTGTTATCCAGGATCTGTTGCACGTCACGCAAAATCCGCATTATAGACAGACAGGCGTGTGACACGTAATATAATACTTACTCTTCTGTTTCCTATAACATTATGTATTCCTCGTCTACCAAACCGTCTCCCGCTCCGCTCTCACTACTGACTACAACTTCCACCGTTCCACCAATGAATCTAATAACAATAGGTTAAGCGAGCTAATTCTAATGCCAACTAACCGCAGTCAAACAATAAGTAAGAATTTCTTACTCACGACGACGATCACTGTTTCTTTACTCTTATTTCCCCACAATGCTTATTAGCTTCTTTGCTACGCAGGAATCAAACTAATGAAACTAGAGACCTTTTACTTTGACCACTGAAACTAGACTCTCGTTTCAAATATCATAGAAGGGTGCACAGTAGGCATAAGAATATAATATTTATTTCCAGTTATTATAAGGACCACAAGAACTCTAGCACTACATAACATTAATCTGTTTCCGCTTTAAACTAACCTGTTTTATAACTTTCAAGTGAATAATATATTGTTTATCCATTTGCAACCATATCTTTCTGTTTAGAAACTTTATCACAACCAACTGACATAATTATCAAATTTACAATCATCTGCCCACTTTCTACTTTCACCCCAGCATTTCACAACATGCAACAAACATAAATATCAGCATTATTATATATTATATTTGAAGTTTCGGCTATTAAAACCTATTTGTAACCTCGTTTACATTCCCACTAAAATTAATCTAGGTAGTCTACTCTGCGAAGCCTACGTTGTGCGGCATGGTCACTATATTTACACATATATGTGTAAATATAGTGATATATCAAACGATGCAAGTGAAAATGACTGACATGACAGCACCAGCCATTACTACGACGTAATACACAAAAAGAAGCCATATGTATACTACGAATATTACAATACAACCCATTCACAGTTCCGCGTAGTCACCCAATTCCATAATCGTACTAGAAGGTAACACCTTAGCTACTAAAATGTGCATCCAAAACAGTCTAAAATGTCAAACAGCTCTTCAGCCTACTTTATTTGTCAGTGAAGTGTTTAACATGTATCAGCTTACAATAGCAACCCTTTCACATTAAGTGCAGCTTTGGATATGGATAAAATAACACGAATGTATTACTAACACTACTAACACACCATTCCCATAATCATCTTCAAATTCATTCTTTATCTCCCTCGAGTAAACCACAAACCATCTGATCCACCCCTTTACATAACTATGAATTTAAAACTTGATATATTATCTTCTTGAACAAATGTAATAAGGCTCTACCGCAAACCCACCACAAAAAAGGTTACCTGTGCATGCTAACATAATTGAATTAAAATTGCGTAGCCCTTATCTGCCCTATAATATTTATATCGTAGGACTATGTACGCCTTAAAAATTCGAAAATAATCTCATTTTCCCCAAAAGAAAACACTTCACGTAATACAAGGAATTACAAAAAGAAGGCTTAACTTATCGCTTTCAATTTAGATCGTTTAGTTTACAATTTATTTTGATGCAGTATTTAATTTACAAAAAACTGGTATGTATCCTAACGTGGTACACTTTAAGAGTAAAAAGAAAAGGAAATTATATAGTATAGTGATAGAGTATTGTCTGTGAAGAAGTTACTTATTTCATTTTGGCTGAATATACAAGGGGCTAATTTTTTTGCAGCTTTTGCTAGCAACATAGTAGAGGTATGTGTATCATACGTATACATTATCAGAAGACAAACTTCTGTCTACATATAGCACCTAGTACTTTCGTTGATTACAAGTGGAAAGTAGAAAGAGAGTCTGGCAGGCTTGATTAAATTACTCGCAGACTACCAATTCTCCAACAACCATTCTACATCCTAATGCGTTTACCAATTACTCCCCTTAAGTTCTCGTCCAATTACGCACAGAATTAGCTAATTTATTCTGAAGTGCATTTCGTATGTTCGTTTTTTTAAAGATTGGCTAGTCAATACTAATTAAACTTAACACATAATCGTCAGAACATTTACATTACAACGTAATACTATAAGGACCCACATAGGTATACCATGAAGAATAAAGACCCACAAATACATCCTCCATTTCTAATAAACTTATCCGCCATGCTCTTGCAGTCTTGCAGAACTTTGGCAAACTTTTTCCATTATGATATATGATGAGTGAGGGAGGGAGAGAGAACATTTTAACTAAAAGTAAGTAGCACAGTACTTCCGTAGACGTAAATAATCAAGAACGACGTCACCGAGGCAGTAGTGACAATGACAACAGAAACAAAATCAGTTGAAAGAAAAGCCATTAGCATCATGACATTATATAAGAATAGGAACATCAAAGACCCTAAGCTCATTTCGTTGTATACTATTTACTCACAGAGATGTGATCACACTGCTACTCTTCATATTCATACTTGAAAAGTTTCGAATTACACTTCTAGAGATTCACTTTATCTTTCACAAAAGCTCCTTTTCATGGAAGCCCACAATAGGTTCAAACACTAAATAATTCATTCCCTCATTCAATATTCACACCTTTACAACAGCAGGCCATTATGCCAACAGGATCCTCGCATTCTTTGTTACTTATAAAATCCTTCCTTAAATATCTACAGAAAATTCTGAAAACATAAAAATGTTTCTATGTTACACTACAATGTTGCAACTCGAGATAACTAGATATTCATGCTAAAGTTTTTCCTTTTGGATTACTGCACGGTCAACAAATACAAACTTTGAAATGCTGAAGTATATTAGAAACGAAAACATTTCCACTAACATTTTACTTACAGGTAGATAAAATAATAACATCTTAGCACACATGAGAAAGTATCGTGACTTTCCCAAAACCTCAGAGATAGAGAGAGGCTTATAGTACAAAAGACACGCTCCCCTTTCAAAAGAGATAATATAACTAGTTTAATAATGAGAGAATGAGCTTTTTACTATATTAAAGCCCAATGCTTCCCCCACCTATCATTTCCATCCACCTACAAAATATTTTCAATTGAACCAGGTCTAAATCCTAAATTCAAAAAACTTTAATTGGTACTTCTATGTCCTTTAGATGCTCTCGGCGCACATTTCTCCGCAGTCAAAGGAACAATTTTTCTCCGAATTCTCATTCTCCCTACTACTATTGTTCCATGATCCTCAGTCGTAATCATAAAATAAAGAGTTTGCATTCCCATTTGCTATTTGACTGGGATTCAACGATTTACGCAGATGGTTCTTGAAAGCATCAATAGTAACGGCACATCGTCTGCCACCCACCTAGCTAGAAATGTGAAAATTGATGTTGAAATAGCTAATAAACGATCTGCTGACAATTCTACAGCACGAAGCATTCCCTATCTACGATATATAGTATATAATATTACTATGATGCACCAATTAGTATTTCCTCGCAGTAGTTTTACAATTCCTAAAATCCACCCTCCGCTCCGGTATTAATCATTCCTGCTATAAAATTTGCATTATTATATGCAATTTAAAATCACAACTCTCTACAATGCAATCCAGTTAACATTTAGGCATCCTTGGTCTCTGCCACTCTTACCTAGCTACGGCCCCATCTCTATAAGGCTCTATATATAGCTCTGTGTAGTTGTGGACATAATTGTATGAGAATCATTGTGATATCACATTTCTAACTGGGCTTCAAGGCGTAAGATGTGTCAATATAAAGGAATAAATGGGCAGCCAGATCAAAGTGAAGTATACTTTCCCTGCTTTCTCCTTAATTATCACTGCAACGAAGACATAGTCTGCAAAATAGGGCATTTGTTATGCTGCATGCATTATGTCGAGGAAACGGGAATGCTGCAGAATTATATAGCCTCACCAGTACTAAAGTTAACTACACAGAGATACATTGTCAACTACTTACTACATATCACTTGCACAATATCCCAGCAGCGACTACACATCAGTTGCATTATCCTTCAAGTAGAGAGCATACAAGTCCCATGCATGTATTACTATTTCCTAAATAGCAACCATTAAGAATGTAGGCAGACGAAGAGGCAGCTCTAGCTTTCCCCATTCCATTTCCACTACGCTACGTCCAACTGCTGTTCTGTTCATCTGCTTCAGCTTTAATGCGTGCCGTATGCATAGAGAGAGAGAGAGAGACAAACCAAGTTAAATAAGAAATTACAATGTGGCCTAAACTCAGCTTCCTTGCTTTCCTCATATTTTCCACTCTGTGTCGCAATCATCTCTTCTAATGCAACCATAGCCTCAGCTTTCTTTTCCCTTAACGCTTAAATATTCTCCCTCTCATTCACGAGCAGCCTTTCTTCTCCATGGATTTCAAATCTCCTTTAACTTTTCTACTATATACGACAATACTAACGGCCCTAAAGAGGCTGAAGGCACCAATCCACATGTACACTAAATGCAAATGCAAATGAGAACATTAAATAAAGCCTTTCACTTCTTTACTCCTTTCCCTAAACTTTCTCCTTTACTTTCTTCTCTATGTGAAGCATCCTCCTACTTTTACTAGTAGAATGGAAATTCCCTCCTACCTCCCTCTCTCCCTCCAAGAATAGACAAAGTCAACTTTTCTCTACCCATGAATTTCAAGTAGAATCCTTCGTCTCATCCCATTTCATTGTCCGTTATCTTATAATGATTGTACTACAAGGTAGCTTCGGTTGCATATAAACTCGTACACTCACTCCACTCTTAGCTTCCATCTCCAACTACCCTTCTTATAGTAAGCTAATGCAAAACTAAGTCAGCTAAGGTCATTTACTTATAATATCCTTTCTCTCTTCCATTATGTATACATACTTAAAATGCTACATTACAACAAACCAACAGCCTTCATTCTCCTTTTACTCCATGTTCAACCTACTCCTTTAACGGATGTTATACAACAGAAGAGAAGCAAACTCACAAAACCAGACTACCAATTTCATTCACCTTTAAGTCAGTTTATCAAATCAACTATGGCACCATGGCACGATCTAGCTTCATACTGCTCTAATTATCCGAAGTCAGAATAAAATTCCACAAAGAACCAATACTTAAATGTAACAATTTACCAAATTGTAGGATTTCATTATAAGAAGCACCTTAATTACTGACGCATTTAAAGTGACAGAGTGACAGACAATTTCAATTATGCTGGCATCCGAATATCAAGATAAAAATTATTCTAGTAAAATATGTAGAAGCACTTTCGAGTAAATAAGTAATATGTAAACATGAGAAAACATGCTAGAACAGTAGTATGGCTATTGCTCAACGTTGATATAATTGAAATCTTCTGAGTTCTTTCTCAAAGCTTCGACTACAGAATACTCCCACACACTACACTAATACGTCGTGCAATTTAACCTGCATACCACTTATGAATGAGTCAATATTATACGCATTTAAGGCAGAGCAAAGTTACGAAACCCTCAAGCTCCAAGTTACTTTTCTAATATACTTTAATAATCTTCAAATGTTTATTTAAAGGGTTAAAAATGTGAAGCAAACATTAATTACCGTCAAAAACTATGGCCCTTTCAAATTACTTTTGAAGTACTTACTTTAATATAGTTGATTCAATGTCAGTAGTTTAAAATGCAATAAAAAGTATACTAGTGACTGTATATTATCATGAATAAAAATACAAATGAAAAGGATATATACCTTACACTAATTTCAATGGGTTACTGTGAAGAAACGTACTTTTGAAATTATTAAGGAAAGCTAACTTGTAACATAAAATTCATTCAGGAACTTATGCATATTATACAAAGAAAGTTTGCTGTTATCTTAGCTCATCACTACAAGATTCCTTTTCTATCTTTCCTATTCATAAGTTGTCTGTAGTGAAGAAGGCTGACAACCACGCACGACAGGCCAACTGGAGCGAAGACAATTTTCCCCTTTTTTGTCTCATTACACTTATTGTTTTCCACAAGTCTGAGCATCGTTTTCCAGAACATTGACTTGTTCACGTAATAGAAAGCTGAAACTAGTCAAAGCTGCCAACATTTTCCGTCAAATGTTATAAACGTAATGGACATGAAATCCAACTTTACGGCAAAAGAGCACTGATGCGCTTGACTCAAAGAAAATGTAATCAAGCAATTATGACGCTTCAGATGCAAATGATGTAAAATTATCGTCAACGCTCCCTTTGTTACTATAATGCAATGCGGATTTAACCCTTAAAGAAGAATCTTTCATGTGATTTACAATGGCTGCTAATGTAGCGTGACTATCTTTGCCCCATAAAGTAAAGATTATGATTTCATTACATCTCTGTGTATCAGCCATCAGCACATTTTACCTTCCCAACTATTTACGATGCAGAGAGAGAAGGATCAGATCGTTAAAATAGGAAAATAATTTAGTGTTAAAGATTAAAGAAGCATGTAGTAATGGCTTTCGTACCAAACAACACATGGTATAAAACCTTTGAATAAAATAAAATACAAAAATAGAAAGCCATATAGTCCTTACAGATCATATGTACGGGTAATCAAAATTACAGTTAGAGTAAGTAGTCTTCACAGTATAAGATTAAATTCTAGGTTAAGCCATCTATTTTTCCGTCCTTAAGACCGAAAGATCAAGTTTCCAATTTCCTTCTTTTAAAATCGCACATTTAGCCAAGGAAATGGCATTACATTAAAGAGGAAGTAAAGGAAAACACATAAAGCAAAACTAATCAAATACGGAGATTACGCTGATTTGCTTTTAGAGATTTCATTCTTCTTGACATTTCAATAAATGAGGAGTGGGAAGCGGGTCGTGCACATAAGTATATATATTTCATTAAGTAGAAGAGGATTATCGTCAAAGGAGATCAGAGAGAGAACTACTTACTAAGGTGTACCCTGTATATCTGATGCTCAAGCTAATCGTACGTAAGTAGAGCTAAATTACAAACACTCGTTGTGCTCTGCCAGAAAACAAGCAATTGCCGTTTATTGCAATTGCGATGTGCTGAAATGAAAGCCAACACTGCTACACAATGAAGAAAATCTAATGAAATGGCACAAAGCACTTCGTCTCTTTCGGACCCCTAAATTGATATCATCAATTTCCTAGAGAGGCACCACCACCTTTGATTCATTCACGTAATTCAACCCATCCCTTTCCCTGCATAGACATCCACTCATCCCTCTTACCATGTTCTGCGATCTAAGCATGCCATAAGATCAACCTAAGAGAAGCTTTTTGGTGATGAAAAGGAAGGACATGGGATCAATAATGGGATGCGTAATTTAAATTCTACTGTTTCCTACACATAAAGTATTGAGTTCTCGAAAACTATTCCGCATTAAAATATTGCACTAGTATATGCGTCACAATAAGTTCGATCCATGCTAAGCACATTTCTTGAGGTGAAGAAAGACAATAATGAAGGCACGTGCTCACCTAACCAACGTATTTAGCAATCAGCAATTGTTTTTAAGTAAAGCAATCACTTTCAATTTCAACCCTTTAACATTGACGACATTTATGCATGCAGATGCAATGCAGACAGTTTTGGTAACAGAAGAGCTAGTCTATCTACTATTTTGCATTAATTTCCTAGTAGTTTTGCACTCGAGATGAAAAGAGAAGAAACAGATAACAAGAAAGCTAACATCTAACTAATGTTGGAGAGATCCAGCATCCAGCCAGTTACGACTTCAACTTTGCAGAGTCACAACAGTTGAAACTTTATTTCTCTTTGCTTTACTTTTGAATATCTATGTGTGCATCGTACACAGAGAAAAGTAGTTTTCTGTCCTTTACCTATTTGTAGCACTTAAGTTTATAGTTATATGCAGCATTTGTGTATCTTATCTGGTAACTAAAGAACCCAGCTCCTATTGCTTTGAATTCAATTTCTATATACTTGTGTAGTTAAGTTAGCAATGTCAGCATTGTAGGATGAAGAAAGAAATACAAACAAGGAGGGTAATAAAAGAAAAAGTCGAATAGTCCATGTACATGCTCAGAACTCAAGATAGAGTTCTCAGAAAAACTAAGAAAACTCCAAAAGAGCAACAAAATTGTCGAAAAACTGAATATGAAGCGATGTGTTATGTAACCAGCTTTTCAGTATAGGCAGTCGCGAGTAGACAAGACATCTAACAACTAAAAATATATGTACAAAGTGCAGTCTATGTCTGAAATTCACATTTGCTAAGAACAGTGAAGATGTATTGCCAGTTTTGCTCCTACATACACAGACAACTACTTTCTTAGCACAACCTGGGACTGACGTAAGTGAGATAGCACACACAGCACAGCATCACACACTCATTTCATCATAGTAAGTAATGTAACTAGTAACTATCCTTTGTAATACAATACAATTTCATGCGAACTCCTTGTCCTGCTTTTTATAATATAGCCTGGCGAACCTTCACCATTCACATTCACATAGAAAAGCAAGTTCTCTCTCTCTCTGTATCATTCTGTCTCTCAGCTTGAGCCTCTCCACAACTTAAGTCCGAGACAGGGAAGAACGACGAAGACGAGACAAGTAGACAATGACAAAAACACAGTCCCAGTCAAGTCGAGATGACATTACATAGCGCGGCATATACTGTACATCTACTTTCCCCTTTGTTTTCCTTTACAATGACTATAATATATCAATTCTAAGGAAATCCGAGGCTTTACATTACTTTTAGTACCATCCGATCCCACATTCTCAATACATACCAAAGGATATACAGATATTGCCTAAGTAAATATATATACATCCTATTTTTCTATATAAAATGTTGAAGTGTCTGTGTACCTATTCTTGTTTTTCTATACATCACATCACTTTTATTCTTCCACCCATTCCCTGCTTACTTCAACTCAACGTGTTCGGTTTGTGCAAAAAATGTCGACTTGTTTTTACAATCACATTTTTTTCAAAACATTGCTTCAAGCTTTTCTACAAAACTCTTGAAGAGAATTAAAAACTGAATGCAAGCAATAATGTCAATACTTTCTACTACAGTATACACAGGCAGCCGGTTCTCAATATTATTGAAAGCTGTTTGTGTGTGACGCCCCGCAATACTTACTTCTTTCTACTTTATTTGAGAAAATACTCTAGGATGATGGTGCGCCTCCTGGGCACACACTACTGGCTCGTATAGGCCCTACATTCACTATTCTGATTGAACCCCAAAGAGAAAAGAGGCTATAGTCATATTAAAACATTTATGTCTTGTCATTTCATTGTTATATTATAGTTGAAACGAAACGAATGCAACGAGGGCAAGATAAACACAAATAATATTATGTTCTTCAAAGTTTTCAAAGCTTGCATATACATTCAGCAAAATAGCTAGTAACGTAATATATTTAACTGCAATTTCATTTAAGTTATGCGCCGTGTGTGTACACACATCTAATATTGAAGACCATTGCATTGTAATCGTAGGAAACGTAAGAATAATAAAATGAAGTATAAAAAGAAAGTATATAAATATAAAGATGAAAGTTAGTCAGGTTTAGTCCAACTATGTTCTATATAAGTGTAACTACAAACTTCCTCTACACTTGAATATATCCACACACACATACTACACACAATATCGATCCACAAGATTTTTCACAGTTTCCAACAACTACTACAATCTTCTGCAAGAAGTTTTCGCACGACTACTACCTATGTAGTATAGTATAGTATTTTCTTACAAACACAACAGACTAAATGCTACTTCCTTCGTCAAGAGCTAAAGACACTCTACAAAAGTGAAGACGGGTTTTAACTTAAAACCAGTAGCTGCCTATTTGTATAATAGGTAAATAGAAAGGAGGCATTGAGGCATGTATTATGCATCTGTTCTTCAATCAAAATATATTACTACATCCATTATAGCCATGTTAAGTAAGTAAAGCTTTCCTTCTAAAGTAACGAAAAGAAGACATAGGTTCAGGACTTTATATAATCCTTCCGTCTGACTACATTTCTATGAAGTTGAACTCAATTTTGTTCATTGCATTAGTTCACCCACAACTCACCTTACCCATTTCCGCTACTTTCAAGAATCGAATCGAAAATCCTATCACCAATCTAACAGACATCCTACTCTACTCATGCAGGAATTCCGTGCCATACTCCACTTCACTCCTCTTCTTTGCCAATACATAACTGAATTGACTGCAACTAACTGAACTAACCATTACATACTATAGTGTCTATAGTGTACATGACATGCAATTCGCAAATGTATACTTTTACTTATTTAGTTACATAAGGTATACCACACTACACGGGATAGACTACATCGAATGTCAGTTATAGAATTTTACTTTTAATGCATGCATCCTACAATCCTACCTACAACTTAATAATATGCTTTCTCAGGGGATTCGTTACATGTTTTTAAATGTCTAATAATAAAGGCTTCCCGTAAATATTCACACTTACATAATATATTAGATGCATTTCCCGTTCGAAACTTCCGACAAGTCAGAAAGCAGAAATTGTACATTTCAGTTGATTAAAATAACATTACAGTAATTGACAATGAAAATTGACCAAATTGCTCAACACATCAATACAATGCCCACCCAAAGCTTAGTTACATAGGTAATCTAGAAAAATACCCGTAAGCGCATGTGATTGTCTTTTAAGACAATTTGCTAGATGTTCATATTTTCCAAAGTTCCATATACAAAGAAAAGAAAGCATAAGAAACTTTAATCATTTTTAGTAACGTAACTTTGCTCTCCTTGAGACCTATACTTTGCGGTACAACACATTTGACATTTACTAATACTGAAGAAAAAGAAATGTACCTACCTAATAAACACTCAGATTTAACAACTATGTACATGCCACTGCAACGAAAGAACAAAAATTCGATATCGGTACTAATGATCTTCACGCAAACACGTTCTGAAATTACTGCACAAACTGAGCCGTTTCTTAAATTCATTTTTAATTAAAAATCAGGGACACGACTGCAATGTTTTTTGATATAAATGAAATTCAGCACGTATATTTAACACACTACGAGTAGTACGAAGTACACAATCAAAATCAATAAATGCATATTGATTTAGTTAGCTATTCAGAAACTAGGCTACCGGCAAACAGTGATGATGCTGCGAAAATCAAAAACACGAGGATCAGGCGTGCTCGGTCGGCAAAGTCGCAGACTTAATATTTCGGTGTCAGTTTTATCATTGCTATTCGTTATTCAGCAGCGAGCGTTGAATCAGATTGAATGAAAGTCAACCTTTTCGACTTCAATGTCGTATAAGTGCAATGAGTGCAATCTTTGGAAGAGTTAGAACACCTTAAGACGCAGTATAAATGAAAACAGAACCTTATGTGTGCAACTATTCAATTCTGCGAAAACCTGCCCTTTATGCTCGCCATAATATCCAATTTAAAGTTTCCATTCATCCATTTTTACTAGGAATTTTTCGCAGAAAGAACTTATTTGGCTTCTATTTCCACTATGAACTTAATAAGATAACGCTCTACAAAACATGGAATTGTATTGCATTTTTAAATCATTAGAATCATGGCACAAAATATCATTAAAAGGGTACAAAAGGTAGAAGTTCTTTTTAACCAGCACAACTCCCACTAGCGATAATGAGATTTTACAACCTACACACTTGCCGAGGACATATAAAATACCTTTCAAAAGTTTTCATGTTTTACTTAACTACGTGCTTCGGTTCGTTTCTATCGTAGTAATTAGAAAGCCTATATATAACTTTTCGATCTTCATCCATGATCTTAAATTGATATTTGTATGAAAATACTAATCCTGCTGGCAATACACATCTTTAACCTCTTTAGATGGTATTTTGTTCCTATCTAGTCTAACTGAATGTGTATGCCTATCAATTCTATCTCTATCAAAAGGAGATAGCTTTGAGTAATAACACAATCACAACCCTAGGACTGCCATTACCAACCTCCAACGTAAATTTACAATCTACACCGTTAAATCACTATTTGAATTGTAGCATTCCTTCGTTAAGTAGCTCCAAATGCGAAAAAAACATGTCGTTAACAGATATTTAAAATAACATTTCAACACATTTAGTGCAGGATGCGCGTCTACTACTTCCTATATTATAGATACATTTTAGGTCGAGTCGAATAACATTTTTCCTGCATATTTTTATGCTATCGCCAGAATTACTTCCATCTTGAAAAATACCTCACCAATTCACAAGAAAGTGTAATAAACTACGAGAAAACATCAAATGTGTCCAAAATAAAATCATTTTCTTAAAGGCTTTTCTAGAAAAATGTATTAAAAGTAGAGCATCTACAGATACACATCTGTAGTAAGTGTATGAGAGAGAGATGCAGTTCGTTCCTTACTTCCTACGCCAGATATTTAACATTCATTACTTTAAATTTTCGCATCCGTTGCGGAAGATAAAAGGAGAGGAGTGAGATGCCAATTGCCCTTCTGCTAGTTGCTCTTAAGAAATCCAAACATTTCTCGGTTTCCGTGTCTTTAAGTTGAACTTTTCATCTATTTCCCTAAATCTACAAGTCATGGCACACGTAGTAAATATAGAGTTTTACATTATGGTCCGACAACATACATTACATAGACTCTACTGCTCCAGACAGACAGTCATATATGTAGTAGGAGCGAGCGGCAAGACGAATTTAACTCAAAGTGCTATAATAGTACAAACATGTACAACAGCAGTGCAGTGCAGTGTAAAGAACAGTTTTCTCATCATTTCTCACGGTGTGGTGGAATCTTCAGTCTTACGCTCTTCTGTGTTCATTTTCCCTCATGCTTAAAATTAACTCTGCTTTACTTAAAAACCATGTACACTTCGGCATCCTGCTCCTGCTATATAGTACCCACCGACTGCCGACGAAGAATCTAAACACGACAGTATTTTCAACATGCATAGAAATTTTCTCTTCTTCCAAAAACGCTCCCTAACGACTCAATTCACTCAATGTAGCATGCTTTCCAATTCCAAAATAACCTAATTATAGCTACAATAATGCATACAGTTATTAGCACTTTTTAATTAAAATTCTCTTTTACAATTAGTAGTCTTAAATGAAGCCATTATCTCAATATCGGAGTTTTTAGTATGCGCTTAATATTATCAGCATTAAGACCAACACTATCATCAAAAATCTATTCTGTGATCCATTCTTGAGCAATAAAAAACGAAAAAAGGGTTGTCAACTTTAAACGTAGGTATCGTCCCATCGCCCAAATTCTGAGCATAATCTATCTATCGAATTGAACAGCATAGGGAAAAGGATTCTCAAGCAGATGCAGATGGGCTAAATTGTTTTCATTTTGAACAGCATACCCTATCCCTTATACTACATATCTCCATACATGCATATGGTGGCTGACATAAGATAACTATTAAAATGCCTTCGTGCACTAAGTGATACCAAATATATGTATAGTTAGTTAACAAGTAGGCTGGTATAATTGCATGCACTACACTGTAAGGAGAGACGGATCAGATCTTTCTTTAAACACATCTGGTTTTAGTTTTGTTGCTTTGTGTTTTATTATTTCACTTGTGGATCTGCTTCCAACATATCAACTCGACACCAACTCCAGACAAGACACCAATATCCTAACCTTAACTATTGAATTGAATTTTTTGTGCTTATTTCCGTGCAATTAAACATGGCATTGGTAATCTAAATACTTTAAGTAAGCACACATTTTCGTAAAAAAGATCATTAGCAAACTTATTAGTGAACCAAAAAAATTGTATGCATTTAAGGAAGTAAATATAAGCATGGATTCTTCGTTCACGTCTGAGTAAGTACATTATACAAGCTTACGATTTCCGACGTCTATCATCAGATCACTTCGAAGGAATTTTATACGTAAATAGAAATGATTGGAATCAGGCAAAAGAAAGTTTCATAAATTCCATTACAGATAGCAAAAAATATTCTGCATGTAACTTGTAGTTTCAACAGTCTGGAATTCACAGGAGGCTAAAATGCAAGAAATGTCAGTAGTGTCGAGTGTAGCCCATTAGTAGAGGATCAAGTATTATATTATTGCTGATGTCAACACATACCTAGATAGAAATATGTGCGTGAATATGCGATGCTTTAATACATACTCAGACGCTACACCTAAGCTANCTCAGACGCTACACCTAAGCTAAGATGCTACAATTACTGTGCAAACGATGCGATCTATGACATTTCAAGTTGCTAACTAAAACGAAATTATTTCGTATGTGATGTTGTAATGCAATATACCATTATAAAATAGTTTTCGGGAAGTTTTGCCAACATCAAATTATAAGGAGAGGCACTATAATATTTGCTAAACTATCTATACTTATAATTGTGTTCCGAGAATGGTGAATATAAAGTTGATAGTAAAGTAATCCATATTGATGTGCGTGAGTGAGTATACGTATAGTCGTAGTCCACAAACCAAGTAACTAATGCCACTAATAAACAGGATTTAATACTTCCATAAATACGAAGCACAACACAAGGTGACAAAATTTAGAACTCGAAACCAACTTCTGAGAATTACAGACCACTAAATTAATGAGTTTCCTTTAATTTTCTACTGACATAAGATTAAATACCAAATATAACTTCGATACTAAAGGAAACACCCACGTCCTCGTCTAACGCAATATTTGTCATCTCTTTTACGCTTCAATCGTTGATATAACATCTAACTGCAAGAAAATATACCATTATATTCAATATTATAGTGATGTAGTCTTGTATAATATCTTTTAGGATGTACAGAGGAAGCCGCGTCTGTGCGTTCTTCTTTATTTACTAGTTATTTAATCAGTCAGTGGCTGTGGCAGCTTTAGGATTCCTTTTCCTGACTACTAAATTCAAGTAAAATTACATGAATGAGGAAGTTGGCAACCTTTTGGGAAGTGAATTCGGCGAAGGCGATGTGTTTTTACATCCCAACGTCGAAGAGACTACTATGACTGGGGAAACCCAACGCTTTAAATTACCTCGACGAGGCATTCCGGCTGAAATATTTGGTCCGTTGAATTAATACACTGACTCACCGCACCCCTTCATGGAGATAATCAAGAGCTAATAAAAAACGTATTTGCCTTTTCACTGTTGTAAGCCTATATTAGTCCATTGTGGCATAGGGATTGTAGAAGAAGGGAGATCTCGTATTGTATACAAAAGAGGAGAGATCCTTTTCTCTTATTCTGATGTACTTTGGACTTAACGGTCGAATTCAATTCAATTTTCCTTCATTTCATTCAGATGAGAGAGTTAAACAAGTAAAAGATTCTGTTCAACTCGACCAATTCAAGAGACTCTTTGGTTTACTCTCTCCATTTCTAAATTTTCCTTCATTCAACTAACGAAGATGAAACTATATGAAACAGTGAAGTCAAGTCAAAAAGCCCAAGCTAAAGCAGACTCAATGAGAAAGGCCTTGCCAAACTCATATATTTCAATTACGAGCTAAAGGCAGACAACAACATGAACATGTGTTTCTTTCAACTCCTCTCCAGCCTCCTCATCTCATCCTTAACTCGACTGGATTGGATTTAACTAACTAAACTACTAAAGCCCTCATGAACTCACAACTCTAAATGCTCACAACAACACATACACATCGTGTTAGTTTAGGCATCGAACTAAACTGTATATATCCACAGAATTTACATTGCTTCCTATGAATAAATATTTCAGTTCCATTCCGTTGCTGCATGCATTGCATTAGTATGTGTGGTGCTTTTCTACATGTAAACAACATCTTTGCAGCCATATGTCGTTCTTGTTCAGTTAAATCTATACTAATTTAACCCTACACTACAGTGTGCCTGTGGCTAAGCTAAAAGGGTAACGAATATAGCAGTTCCCGTATTTAACAGTGCAACGAAGCACAACATTCTATATCAGTGACTAGTCTGCTATAGCAAGCATCCTCATTTACCAACACACCACTCAGCACACTGCTGTCAGCTTCAATTTGCTTCACATCCTAAATGACCTTCTGACCAACCATATCTCTTCCTTTTACTTTAAAACACATTCATAATAATATTATTATAATTGCAATTAAAGCTCTATCCAATTTACTTATCCATCCCTCCCAACCAACAGCACACTTGTCATATTTCATCAGCTCAGTTTCTTCACCATCCCACCCATCCTATTTCAACTCATCTGTTAAGTTAAAACTACATTTCCTCTCTAATCAAATGGGTACTGCACAAAGCACAACGAAAACCAACTAAATGTTATTAACATCAGCACTAATACAAATAAATACTCAAGACTTTTAGTGCTCTATTTATTTGTCTAAGCTCTAACTCTACAGAGACAGGCTTTTACAGAAAACCAAGTCTGTTGACCATGTGTCATTATTACAAATCGTATAAGTAGATTGAAACACATCGCTTGCTGCTTAGAATTAGCTATGAATATATTAACAAAATAATTATAACTTACTTAAGCTGAAATAATGACTACCAATCTTGTTTCTGCATACAATGTAGGTACAATACTTAAAGACTCTGCCAAACACTAACATAAATACAGATATAAACTATAAATTCTATACATACGAACCAACCAACGGACCGGTAAAAGTCATACTTCCAACCAACCAACAACATTCAGAATTCACGCAATAAATTCTCCTACGCAAAACTGAGACACAGCTGAGTTAGCTCAATAAATAAGGCCTTAAAACACTCATAATGGATTGTATTAGTCATTCCTACTAACAGCGCTCTCAAATAATCGTCTACAGACACAAATCCCTTCAATACGAGACTCAACATTAAATAACTATGAATTTACTGCATACAGACATTATACTCCATTTAATGCCCTCTTAAAACAACTGTAGAAATAGGTACTTAATTTACATAATCCTGTCTATCTATTTAACCAATGTAAATTCGTTCAAAGTATTCCAATTTATCAGGCAACCATCTTTAAAGCAATAAACCAATGAAATCCCTTCTCATTTTCATTATATTTCAGGGTAGTAGGCGTAACTCTAAGTAAGAAAATTAAAATACAAAGATATTGATCTCAAAGTAATTTACATCAGCATTAAAGGCGATTCACAATATTTTTTACATAGCATACATGGAACAGGCTCTTGTGCAGCTAAACTTATACCTAAATGTACAAACCATTGGCCATGAACCCAGAAAGTACCTCTACTAACTCTAATTGGAGTGCTGAAATTGAATTAAATAATATCGTTTCAACAGAATAAGTAGATAAGACATAACTAAATATTATAACAGATTATTTTAAGTACGGATAAGGATTCTTCCTCCGGTACAGTTCCTATTTCGTACAACGTACAAGTACGATAATAATAATACTACCAACCTAATTTTCTTCTAGCTAAAGCCTAAAAATATTTGCAGAAAATTTTAACCATAAAAAAAGATTGGGTACCTACCTACTTCTAATTGATCAGCCAGCTCCCGTAATAACAATCCTTGCTGAAGTGTGTCATAATCATAAAGGACTTATCTTATTTAAAGCTAACCTTTTTGTCTAGTAAAGTATTTGGGAAGAGAAGAGAGGTACTTAAAGCAAACGAGCTAAAGAGCTCAACGTTACTCGTTAGAGCCGACTTAGGTAGGTTTTTGGAGGACGTATTTAGGTAGGTACTTTTACTGCAATCATCTAGAGCACGTTTAATGTTTAAATACCTTCCTCGTTTAACTCGTTAACATTAAATTCCGCAAAATAACGTAAACAGTGAAACTGCGAACATTCCATAGAAAACGATACAAAGCTTAGCAAATATGTAATGGTTTGTTGAGGCAAGGGAACCTAAAGGAACTTATCAAAATAGCATTTGACAATATTTATGACGGCTTATCTGGGTTTCCAGAAGAAAATATCTTATTTTATTTCAGGGCAAAGCATGTATGATAATCAAGAATGATGCAATAAATGTAAATTGTCTTCATATCTCTCAAAAACATTCCGCTCTACAACAGACATAAGCGAAGTTTAACAGACACACGAAAATCCAGCTTACATATCATCATTGGAGATCATGTATCTGAAAACAAGACAAATATTTATGGCCTCTAATACATAGCGTGGAAATTTTAAGTCTCACGAGTACAAAAATAGTTGAAACCTAACGATGCGCATATCCAGTTGCTTTCTCTGTATGGTTATTGGTGTGTAGTATATTATCATTATCAATTGAAACGTACCTACTAGAAGCAATAGTGAGAGAAAGAAACACATTTATAGCGATTTACCTACAGTGCATTGCATCTACATTCTACATCATATATTTTTGGAATGTACATCAGCCTAAGTTTCAGTTTCTTCCAAGATAAACAGGATGTCCAGCCTAAGCAGTTCATTTCAAGTATCATATAAATTCACTACCTAATCTGTCAGTAATGTCTTCTCCTCAATTCCACTATTTCCCAGTGCACACAGAGAAGGCAAAACAAGAGTTTCTTTTACTGTCTCTCTTTTTCACAATATATTGTATTTACTGTCTTCCATTCCATCCCTGTTTTATAGTCCTCACATTTCGGGTGTAAATGTACACATACTAAAATGAAAATACCCATTTTCTCTTCTCAGCTAAAAGTGCACAAACAATAAGCACCTTGCTGAGCACTTTGCTGCTGTGCCGTATACTCCCCGTACCCGTATACTAGTAGAAAGGGAGAGTGTCTATACCAAACCGTTATACTATTATTGAGTCTAGTGAATACATAACGTTACAAAAGTCTACTATAGCTGCCTAAGTTGAGTGGAGCAACGGCTTTTCTTAGCATCCACAGACATTTGCAATATACCCGTAACACTGCAGTGCAGTATTTCAGTATCGCACTATACAGGACACTACTAGCCCTTTCCTTTTCTAACTTAAAACTACATCAGCCACACATAGAGCCAGCTCAACAGCTCAACTTAGGTTTAGCGTTATAGTATAGAGGTGTTCCATTACAGCTTACAAGTTACCACACAACGCTTAGCTTTAGCTATCTCTCATCTTTCCAACTATACTTTCACATGAACAAAAAATAGAGAGCCACGGAAATGTACGAAATAGTGACAGTATGTACGTTTACTATTGAACCAAGTGACTAGTCATTGTTAGATAAGAAGATTGAGGATTGAACCTACCTGCACGTAGTACATCTCGTTAGTATGTATCGTGTAACTTGGCTTTTCTGCCTTGTCGTTTCCCTCCCTTCTTCCCTTTTCTATATCACTAAACACAAGGGACATGGACTGACGGATGTATTTTTTCTTTTTGCTTTTCCTTCCTCGTCCTATCTATCTAATGTGTAATACATACACAACACGAGGCTCTAAAGCTTAGATGATTTCAAGCCCTCATTCACACTGCTCACTCAAAATATCTAATATCAAACAAGACAAACCAAAAGAGTGTCTATACTTTAGATACTGTAGATTTTACTTTTAGCTGAGCATGCGAACCGAACATGAAACCACTTCCTGAATCCCGACTTCACTTACACTTAAACTACTATGTCTACTATATTATTGGAACACGGAAAATCCACAACAGTGAAAGTTACACTTGAAACTCAACACAGTAGGTATATACAACAAATACGCTAACAACACAAACATTCCCTTCCTGGTCACTCTACGCTAACAAACTCATGAGTAGATCCTGAAAATCTTTTGACTCACTCTACTCGTGTTCACTTTTTGAACCATATCAGATAGATCACTGGGATTTATTGCACACATGAATTGAAAAAACTGTAACGTAACGATGCATACAAATAACTGTTTCCTCTCCAACTATGTACACTGTCATAATAATAAAGCACAATTGAAATATTTCCAAGAAAGCTTACTAGTCGACTTATATGGCGAGCGAGAGAGAAGGAAACACAAATCAAAAATGAAGTCTATCGAAAAATAGCCATATTGGTATGTGCAGTCATATGGCTATCTTGTCACAATTTGTTCGCTTCATCATACTATTATCTCTTATGTTTAAGTACTTATAGCAAGGTGTAACAGCCTACAAATCACTTCTACAAAAAGCACTGTGCGAACAACTCTCAAGCAAAAAGAAAGAAGTTGGCGTAAGACAACATTTACTACATAGAAGAACAACTCCAGTTCAATTTCCTTGATCTAGACAACTTTTGCAACTGAAGCAATTTTCAGTCGATCTCTATATACTCAACTTTTAGATCCTGTCAAGGCTTGATGTTAAATTCAACTGGAACAGATGAAACTCCCTGCTCAAACACACAGTACTTCTCTTTCTCTTATCACAACCCCTATATTAACCTATATACGTACTAACTAATGTAATATAAAAGTGAAGGAGTAGAGGTGTAGTGTTCTACCAAACTTTGTCAGTAAACATGTCATGAACTAAGGTATACATTTATATCCTTATTGTGAAACTGTATAGCTAATGTACGTACATATAACTTTTGCCTTTTACACTCTAACAAGAAACTACACCCATGTTCTATTCTAAGAAATATATAAGAAGAATAAACGAATGTGACCACTCTGCTACTTTCAAGAAGAATGCACGGAATGCTAATGTCTTAGGCTAACAAGGCGCCTCATACATTTTCCTTTGGTTCACACTACGTTGGAAGATATTTGTGAAGATACTAGTCAATGTGGATCTCGGATCCGACAATGCAATGTTCACTCTCTTTTTCCCACTTTCCCTGCACTACTGCTAGTCAATCTCCAAGACACAAAAGAGACAGAAATTACGGTGATTTGGCTTAAGTTAGGCTCTTGGCATTGTGCTACGAATTGCACGAACTAGAATATACGTAGCTTTTCCATGAAAGAGTACAAAGGTTACACGTTGAGCTATACATTATGGTTTGACAAGTCAAGCCAATTGTCAAGAAATGTAAAGTGCACCCAATCTTCGTCAGTCTCACGCAAGTCACTCATTCTCCGCACTTAATCCTGGGAACGTCACAGGCTTTAAAGTCTATTATAGCGACCAAAATATATACCTACCTACAACCACATACACTATTAAACATATATATAGGTAGGTATCAACATATACAACTAGATACTAGATAGTCAAAAAAATTGTTTGTGGCATGGGCTATGGCATGACATTATTATATTTGTCAACTACGGTATCTACAATTAGTTACAGCAGTAACACCACACGAATGCGATACGACAGATCGACTCGGTTTTATTTAACTAATACAATCTAACCGGCTACAATCATGCATTTCTGGCAAATTTTCATCAAAAATACAAGAAGCTTTAAAGAAAAATTTGTCAAATCCTCTTTTACGTAATACTATTAAGATTTAGAACATCACATGATCTTGTAATAGTTGACTTAGGTTGGTGTAGTAAAGACAAACTGCGTATCAGATTTGTACTATTATTGACCATACTATAGATTAAAAAAATGAAATGTACCTATGGAAAGTTTAAATTAATTTTACCCTATTTTTATTAAATTATTTCCATTCTAATGAACTTACAGCTTAACTAAATTTAACTATCCCTATTAAGCAAGACAAATGCTTCCTTTAGTTAGAAACTATTGCTCAACAAAACAAAACAAAAGTTTTAGATAAAGGAAGAATATACAACTTTGCATGATTACATGGAAATTCAGACGCACAGGAATCACCTCCTTCGAATCTTACAGACGGTCGGGAATTACCGACGGTTGCAATTGCTGTGCAAGGCAGCGAATGCAGTAGCACTGCGTTGCACAAGTCTGTTTTGTTATACAGAAT
>JABASI010000363.1:0-41293 GCA_019776505.1 Tomocerus nigrus
TCCCATTTTCTTTTTCTATGGGGTCAAAAGTCCCATTTCACAAATGACTTTTTTTAGGGACAAAATGACCTTTTACAAGGACCCATAATCTTTTACCCTTGGATTTACTCCCCAAAAGTTCCTAATTGATAGTGAATATCTGTAGAAAGGCCAATGAATATGAACGAGACAATTTCACCAATATTATAGCGGCACAAATATAAATACAGTTTACATGGTCTAGCTAGACCCGCAGAGTAGACCGAAGACTGTACTGTAGCATCAAGAATTTTCATTGCAGTGCGGTTTTTTTAGAACCAAGAGAATCGTTCGGCAATTTAATTTTCCGGCACTACGTATATAATAAAACTCTTTATAAAGTATTGGCTTAGTCTTACTCAATGGATGCTCCTCTCATGATATGCATTTATCCATAGTAGTTCTGCTATAATAGTCACATATAGACTTCTGGTTCCGTTTCAAATAACGAGAGAAGAAAACCGTCATTGTTATTTCCAGGGAACAAAAAAGGGAAATAGGAACCGTTTATAAAATAAGTATCCATACATTATTCTTCTCTTCCTGTTCGCAAGTATTTAGCTGTAAATGGGAAAATTGGAAGTCACCGGGGAAAGCATAGCTATATTTTACATATACATACATAGACAAGATTGTACTATTATTCAATTGCATACTAATCTTAGCATGTAATAGAGCATCCAAAATGACAAGTTTTATATATTTTAAATGTAGGTTGACAATAAAAAATTCAAAAGAATAGCACTAAGCACGGCGCCTTGCTTAGCTTATTTTATACCCATCACTTTGCAAGAACCTTATAATTTATGTAGGATAGTATAGTCATAGTCATTCATAATCATAAGTAACAAGGATAGAGTAGCAAGTTTGTTCTGTAAAATTCCGCAATAGTGAGAGTGAAAATGCACCACAGGCAGGACAGGTTTATTGGTGCACATGCCCCCGGATATCTGTACTTTCTGTGCCTTTTTATTTTTTGCAGTAAGCTGCGCAAAATAAAAGTAGCATTCGGGAAGACTGCGCAGCAAGCATTCGGGTGCATGTGCACCAATGAACCTGTCCTGTCGGTGCGGTGCGGTGGTGACTTTTCGTTGTCACTACCATGGAACATCACAGTACTCATTCCGTCGGAAATCCGCGGGAAAGTTACGACGTTGGTAGGATAGGATTGGAGAGGGTGCAGTGTTTCTTATGAGCCGAAAAGCGATATTTATTATCGAAATCGTGAAATCCATTTAAACGGTCGAAAACCTTTTAAAAATGGGGTAGCTCTTGGTATTTTTATGAAAACAATTTTTAGGGGGTGTTACCCCCTCTGGGGCTATCTCCGCCGAGTATGTGAAACATTTCGTATAAGTTTCATACATATCCTACAAAAGGGGGCGGAGATAGGGGATAATTTAATAATAACAGATAGATAATTTTTCATAAAAATACTAGAACTACCTCATTTTTAAAAGGTTTTCAACCGTTTTAAATGGATTTCACGATTTCGATAATAAATATCGCTTTTCGGCTCATTTCCCATTCTGTGTAATCTATTCTTCTTACCTCTATTTGTAGGATGATAGACTGAAAAAGTAAATGTAGAGAGGTAAGTAATTGTTAGAGTTAGGCTGTAAATAGGAAATGCATTTATGAGGAGCCTATATATGGAATATGGAATGATCGAGTTCGTTTACCACTCTATATTTTTTATATTTTCGATTGAAATTTTGTCTCATCTGCCTGTAATGCATAAATTGATATGTGGCTGCCTTTCTGCTCTCGCTAGTATTGACCAAGTGAGCCATCAGTTCTAAGAGTTCTAACGTCCTGTTCAATTGAGTAATGTGTCCCACGTCCTAATTAAATAACGTCTAGTGCATATGAGGGACATTAATTCTTTTCATAACGAACGTTTTACTGCAGGCGTAAACCCGAATGTAATTTCCCTTGGAATAGTTTTTGAAAGTGACAGAAACTGAATCGGAAACGTGTCTCAGTCTCAATATAAAGAGAAGGGAGGCCATGCGCGAGTATGGAAAGCAACTGCATCATACTCTCTGCCTGCCAGTGGATTTTTCGGATTCAATTGAATTTAAATACTTTACACAGATGCGACAGGTAGGGAAAGCAGTTGAGCCGTGAAGGCATTACATATTTCATCTCCGGTGTCAGTCTTAATGGAGATTCAAAACCATGACAAAAAGTAAATACAATGTGAAATGTGCATTACGAGTCACAATTTTATTTTTTATGTAAACTTTGGTACCTATTTTCCTTATGTTCTACAACTAGAGAGTTGCAATAGAAAACTATACGTTCGCTTATAATAATAATTGATAGTTGCATTTCATTATATTTACGTAATGAGATTTACTAATAATGTTTTTGCAAGTATTAAAAGTGACGGAAGCTCGACGCTGAGAGTGAATTAATTTTTCGTATCCATGCATCTGTATCAAATGGATTTATTTAGCTTCCTCGCCCATGATGTCATGAATAAGACGTAGACATTTTATCAGTTGAAAGTATTCTGGATAAAAAGGAAGCATTTGGCAGCCAATTGAATTTGGGCATCTGTGAAGGAGAGGAGAGAAAATAAGTAGTTCATTCTGGAAATGATTAAATCCCCGAGGCATGTAATTGTACGAAACTCATTAAAAATCGTGCAAGAATGTAAATTAGGTACATGTGAAAGTGGCAGAGTTTCGTACATCCGTTTCCTGCGGCCATATTTTACATCTTGCACCACAATTGTATGAAATAGCTACTTATCTCAGTTTGATATGACTGTGTAAATTTCACGCATTACTAATTTCATGCAAAAGTTCAAAGCATCACGAAGATTTAGGTAGGTGTAAGTTGAGGGAAGCGAACAAGGAGAAATTGAGAGATGTCGGACATTTTCTTTTCACCTAACATACCTTTATGAAAGTTGACTTTCTCCAGTCACCGTAACGTACTTTAGTTTAGCGATGCCCTACTTTGGTTTCTTTTCGGAGCATCTCCTTTTATGGCGAGGTAGGCTATTTGTATAACTGGAGGTGGCTAGCTATAATAATACCCACTTCCTCATTGTTATAGGTGCCTACGAAAGAGTCCACATGACAACTGCCTACTTTAAGTCTTAAGTCATTGCCGAAAACAACCAAGTCGCACCACTTCTGTCGAAGTTTCGAGGTGGGGAATGCAATTTCGGCAAAAAGCACACATAAGACAAACGCGAATGCTAGAATTACTGCGATACCAAAACCTACATTTACGCTTCGCTTTATTTACCAACTTGCTAGAGCTTAGTGTCATAGGAGAATGTGCCGCAGAGTTATAGTTGTAGTGAGACATCATCTTCTTTATCATCATCGCTACACTTCTACCGTAATGTCTGCTGGATTTATATGCGGTTTTTGGCATAGGCTCCCTTGACTTTTCGCTCTGTGCATCCTGTCATCTAATTCAATATCTTCTCTATCTCTTCTCTGCCCATCCATCTGTACTGCTCAGCAGAACTATGATATTTGTGGCTCACAATCCCGCCTACCCTACCCTAGCGTATATAATATATACTGACCGACTTCTCGTAAAACTCCACACTATAAATGAACTGGGAAGGGAAACTGACTTTTCTTTTAGCTCACCCAAGAATGCCAGACGTGACAAGTTGAGATGCTCACTCTCAGCCAAATAAGTCTCTCTTCATTTATTCTGCAATTTAAATGAAAATACTACACCGGAGTTGTACGGCAGAAATAAAGTCTGCTTTACGCCGTTGTAAACAAGATCTACTACTTACTTAGCGTGTCCTAACCTCCTAACTACTAAGCACAAAGCATTTAGTGGGCAGGTTGGCAATTTAGACGACGCCTACACTAACCAACATAACTAACTCTGGTGACATCAACTCTGCGTTTTTCCTACTCAAGTCCCCAATATTCTGTCCCTGTCCCTACTATGATCATGATCCACATATGAGAAGTGTCCCGGGTTTTTCCCAGTCACATTCGACTGTTGCCAACTTCACTACCTTTTTGCACTTTGTCGAACAGAGAAAATAATTTGACAATAACTTTTGTAGCCAAAGAAGCTCTCTCGCACAGATATTTCCCAGCCATGCAACTGGGTTATTCTGACTTATTCTGTAATGGAAAACTGTTGTTGATGTGAGTGAATAGTTTGAGTGAATAAATGAATCAGTCTTACACAAATTGAAAGATTCCTCCTCGACGGAACTATAATGTGCTATAAGTACTATCTGAATCAAGTGAAAGTGAATACCTTAGTATTCAGTCAGAGGAATACAAAACAATTTTAAACGGAACTACATAGATATATAGTTGAATTTAATGAAGCTAAATGAAAATTTCGGGGGGAGGAAAAGAAATGGATTTCAGTGTGATGGGATCGATGCCGGGTCTACGGCTACTCATTTGTAGCATTAGTAGTTCCCCATTGATCTTGGTTGAGGCTGGCGGTAGGTTGTGTGTCCCAGGATTGTATATGGTAGCTACCTATATAGCGTGTACTTTGACTAAAGTTGATTCGTTTTGACGTGATGCTACTTCACTTTACTTTTGGAGAGTTGTGCCTAAGTCACCGCACCACTACTCCTGTCCACAGTGATTTACTATGCCAAGAATTTCCCTTCTCCCTTTACTACTTTGCACAGAGCTAGGAGAGGAGAGATAGACATACCTGAGTGAAATTCTCGGAGAAATTTCATCTAATCCCCATCTCATCTCATTCACCTTCCGTTCCGTCCACAACGCTAAATTACGATGTCGCAATCCTTTAAGGGAAGGCACAAGCAAGGAATAACAATGGCGATAAATAATCCCATTTAAATGGCACAAAAGTCTCAGTGAATCAAGTTGATTACTTTCAGCGTCTGCTGACATTGTTCTGCAACAATTGCAAGGGATCATTTCCTTTGATGAAACACTTGTTAATGCCGTAGATATGACTCAGAGAAGCTATTACCCGAAAAGATTAATACCCGCGCAGGGTGGACATGGGGGGTGCTCTGTGCTTGCACAACAGAAACCTATATTGAATTTGTGCGTGTGAATAATTAATAAGGTGAAGGGTCTGAGGTATGACACAAGTGGATGCATATCACATTCGGAGGTGTAGAGTGATGCATTATTCATATTGGTCGGCATAAAACAATGATATCTTGATAGTCGAGCATCATAAAAGTCACTTAGCCCTCCTAATAATATACATAGAGAGGGAGCAGGGGTAACCGTAGACAAAGACGTTTACCCATACAATATTCAATCCATCCGAGTGAAATCAGCTGCAGCACACATATTTAATACATTGGCTTTCACTCTTTCTTTCTCCTCGGAGAAAGTATTTGTTTCAACCCGGGCGGGGAAGTCAGACAGTTTCTCTTTATTGTAGAGCTGATGGGGAAAAGAGGAACGACTCCCTGTAGATGCTGACTGACTATCTGGAACTCTAGCAAGTAATTTAAGTTAAGTAAGCCAAGGCGAATCCATATAGCTCAATGCTCCCTACGTTTATATCTTCTACTACTGCTCTACTTACCAGTCTTTTGTATTATGCTGCAGCTCTCTTAGTAAATCTTCTGATATTCGATTTCGTCTTTTGTTACGTGATGTACATGTAAGTGCACGACATAATATAGCATCTCCATCTCTATCTACTGCTATACTACTACCTCACGCCATCCCATAAACATACACATACTGTACACATACACACACACACCCGCCCGAGTATGTATCTAACAAAGTAACAATGCATGGCTTGACTAGAGTATGGGAGTAGTGAGCGGACTTATGACTAAACCCCTTCCAGATCAGTTGATAACACATGCAATGCAGTTAGTACGTAGATAGAGATACTACATAGTAATATTCTTCTAGAGACAATGTGCAATGCAGTGAAAAAATGGAACAATAGTTTCAAGAGAATCTGATGGCATTAGTTTCGCCTCTATTGGTATATAGCTAATAATCATAATGCATCGGTCAGGTCTACTTACTTAGAATTTCCATTCTCCTCCTTCCTCTACTCTAACTCTACCCTGTACATATGTGAATTGTGAATGCCTTGCCTTGCCTTGCCTTTTCCACTGTTTTCTTTCCGTTTGCCCATTTTGCTCTGCTTTGGAATCCAGAGTTGTTGTGCGTGAATTGGACTGTCGAACGCGTTCAGTTCAGTGGATCTGATTTGAATTGAGCAAACGGAGTGAAGGCGAAGGAGTGGGGGAGGGGGGCCCATTCACATCTTTTCATATTAGCGACAGAGTACTATGATAAGTAGGAAATGAAAAACAGGGTCGCAATATTCTCACATCTCCCTGTGTACACATACTTGCTTGCTTTTGACATGTGTATGTGTGTAGGAGGCTAAAAAGAACGGAGTTTCCATGAAGTAGAGGAAGGGTGATAATATTATTATTGGGATTGAGTATAGGGATGGACGGGAGTAGTGGTTATGGGATCGTGGATTGGAGTGGCTGCATATTATAAGAATGTGGCATAATGGAATAAAACGACTCTGGTGAGGATCCATTGTGCAATTGAGTAGGTATCTCTTCTTCGTCGTAATTGTTAGCCATGTTCTGTTATGTGATTTCGGCCCAGTTCCTTGCATTGCATTCACTTGGTTTTATCTACGTCTTTGGTGCTGTAAGGACGAGGAGAGGGAATCATAGACTCTCACAGTCCTCCGTCCATAGTTTCCTCCTGATGATCGTCATGAGTTTATTGTATGAATTGGCAGCTAGTTTCCTGGCCTATAGGCCGTGGCGGCGGATAGGAGTTGGTGGAGAAAGTAGGCAAGGAAGGACGGAGATTAAAGAGCGGAGTCGCCGAGAACAACAGTCTGCCGAAGGGACTCGCAGCTGAAGAGGCTCCAAAGGCATTTGCTATAGTGTTTGTGTGTTTATGGCTGGAAGTCTCCCTCATGTCTGCTCTTGATTCCAGTTGGAGAGAATCGGAGGAGGAAGAGGAACGAAGGCGGAAGGTAGAAGAAGGAAGGCAAGAGTCGACCAAGTGGTCGATTCCAAGGAGTAAGGGAGTCAAGTGCCAAGTCAACTTATAATAGTCCGCCTGCAGTTAGGAGAATAAGAGTTGGCTACCTACGTTATTATTGCATGTTTGCTATTCATCTCCTTAGACTCCTATGAATGAATAGCAGAGTGGATGAACTAGTCAGGTAACTCTCTCTCTCTCCCGAGTCTGTAAGTCTCTAGTCCATGGAAAATATGCAAAAGGAGTCTCTATAGATATCCTACTTACATGATAATATTATTATGTAGGTATGTCGTGCATAGGCCGATAAGTGCCTTTCTTGAGCTACGTTCCTGTGTGCACTCCGTGTGCCTGCATATAGTGCATATAAATAATAATGATCTCAAGAGTCTCAACTCAACTCTTATATTTATATAGAGTGGGTTGTGAATAGGAAAAGAAAGGAAGGGACTAAGTAGTAATAAGTGTCTGTAGGACTCTGAGTGTGTTTTCACCATAATACGAAGCGTCTTAGACGTGTTTTTGTATAAAATCCTGAAATTAAGAATTCAGGGGAGAATAATTAAGAAATAAGAGTCAGTTTCAGGGAGTCATCTGCTAAATTGAACGTTGTAAGCGAGGGGGCTTATGTGGCTGTGGGCTATAGGGATATTTATGTATATTTATGGATGTGCTCTGTAGAAATAAGCTTGTCTGCACACTGCATAGCTGAGATAATGGTGAATGATGCAACAGAGCAAAGACAAATCCTGTTAGGTAGTCTACCACAATAGTACGGCATGGCACGACAAGGTAAGAAAGTAAGGGAAAGTCTTCCAAGTTCAAACCATCACTTTCTCCTCAGCACTCCTCACTCTCACAATCAGAGGAATGTGGGAGCAAGGGACTTCTGGATGGAAGGAATTGTGAGAATTGCATTGAATTTTCTTCTAATTCATGTGGAATGGCCTGGAATGGAGTAAAGCGAGAATTGTGCTCGCAAAGGCCGCACCGCAGCAGCTTACACAGAAGACACAGGCAGGGAGTCAACGTCTGCAAGCATGCCATTTATTTCACTTTTTCTTGAAAACTCATCTTTCTAGTTGAAATAAAAATTAAACAAAGTTGGGTGCATACAACTTGTTTTACCAACTGGGGTGAAAATTTCACTTATGGAAATAAATTGGTGCATGTGTAGTTAAATCTTGCTACCGAAAGTGTAGGCGTTGCGTTCGTCATACTCTCTATGTATTTATTTAATGCATAAGTGCTTGATCACTGATGACAGTGATGAGACGGTTATAGAGTGGCTGTTGTCGGGCTGAAATAATAAAAATGTGGCATGAAACGTAATTCATTGCTCAGAATTCAGAGTACTGAATGTAAACTGGATATAATTATCAAATCCATGATTAAATAAACATTTGATGTTATATCAACATGAATTTTTTTAAATATAGAGTGCTAAAATCCTGCATCGCATTTCTAAGCTAAAAAATAATTCTCATTTGCATGTGACAAAGATTTTCATTTAAAATTTTCAATTACAGGTAATAGTTAAAGTTGGAATCTAATAAGATTCTAGCGGGAATTAGTATATCTGTTTATGGTTCTTAAGTTTTTCAATTATTTCAGCGTATTTAGCTTGAAAGTGAAAATTGCCATACACTCTATTATTTTTAAATCAGTAAAAATGGAAGTGAAGATTTTTTCAGAAACTTTTTCACTTTATTTCAAGGGAATATTTCCCCTGCCTAGCATGATCGTCTCAACTGTGTTGCAACACTCGGTGAGCACAGGCAGAGGAGGGGAAGGATCCCATTCTGTGCTAATCGTATCCCATGCTCGCCAAGGAAGAAACTGGAGAAAAGAAAGTGACGGTCTGTCCAGAAACGGCGTCGTCCCAGCTCTAAACTCCCGTGGACCTTGTGCTAGCCTCCTGTCGCCTTTGCTGAAATGTAGAGCATGTCCCGGAAACACTTTCTCTCCGAACAGCTTTCTCCGGAGAAAAGTGAGACTTGTGAAGTCTCCGTGGGACTTGTTGTTCTATGCTAATACCCAGGCACGGAGAAAGTGGCCAGCTGTAATGAGGACAGGCCGGACGAGTGCATCGAGTTACTTGCGTTAGTCGCCGCGGCTAGTTGCTTAAGACTGAAGACTAAGCCAGGACATGATATATGTGTTTAGCGCCAGAGACGTGACCTGCTATGCATCTCCATGTCCTCTGCTCTTTGCCAGTAGTGAGTAGTGAGTAAGAGTAAAAGGACTGTAAGGAGTCTAAGGAGTAAAAGGATGTGGAAATAGTGAGATTGCGAGTGCTGCTGCTGCTGCTGGAGTGAATGTAGGATGGGTGGCGGCGTGCGGGCGGGTGGCGGCAGTGGGTCGGTGCATCCCTTCTCCACTCTCAGTGCTCAATGATGGGCTGGGCGGCGACTCATAATGGTTCTGACTCTGTCCGCAGGAATAAGCAATTGTAAGATACGTACGAGCAGAGGAACAGCAACCATAGACATACCTCTAGTCACTTGGGTTAGGTTTCTCGTCTTCTCGTATAACATCTAACATGACATTACATAACGAAACATTCTACGAAACATACCTACTTCTACCCTACTACTACTTACTACTATACTCATCATAAGCTACTACTACTACTACTACCACACACACTCGAATCTACTCACTCTCAGGATACACTAAGTATTTACTAGTAGTGAGTAGTGAGTGAGTAACTACACTCTACTATCTACCTATTCAACTACAGGAATCTTTAACCATTCTTTCCAGTATTTAGTTGCTTGGTTTATCTTATTTCCTAAAAAAATGTCTTGAGGGAGATGTATTTTCCAGGCTGTCTCAAATAATGTCAATCCAAAAGCTTTTTACTCTGTAGATTGCATTTTAAATCCATGGAAGTAAACATTGACACTTGAGGAAGTGTTTTTTCATCTCTCTAGATGAGATGTTGACACTCACTAATCTAATAGAAAGGATCTAATCTGTAATCAGGAAAATTTAAAATGTCGGCTACGTAATCCGAGTATATTTAGATGGGATGTGATGTGACTGCCTTTGTCGGATGTCTTACTTGTGGCTGTCAAACGTTTTCCCCTCCTAATCCGCCAATGCCTTACGTTATTAGTTTAACTTACCTTATTTGTACATACACAATACACATACAAATGCATGTGCCTACAGATATAATCCTATATCTGAGATTGTGAGCATAGCTGTAGGATAGGAGCAGGAGAATAGAAGGCAGCAGAGAGTTAAGAAAGGGAAGTAAAGTAAGTAAGGCTCTTTAGCAGTGCAGATAGATGTGATGTGCATGTGAGTGAGTTGAGTTGAGTTGAGACAGTTCCTCTCTAATCTATGTAAAACATTGAAGACAGAAACTGGTCGACTTCTCTGCCTGGTCAGGTCTGCTAGCTTTATACCTACTGCCATTCTGTTGTTGTTTGACAATGAGTATTACCTTCCCTTGAATGTGCAGCAGAAGCTGAGCGGCAGGGAACTAGCTCTGTCTCTGTATACAAAGTCGTGGATGTGGATCTATCTCTCTATACTATAGGCAGATCAAATCAGATAGTGCACATAGACTACCTATATACTTACGTATTACGTAACTCTGTGAAGTGTCTAACACCCCCGTCCTTTATACAATACACTGCTACATGCACTACTTATATGAGAAAGAGCTGAATTGCTTTTCTGGAGAACTGACAGAAAAGAAGGGAGCAGAGCGAAAGATTGCATAGCTATATAGCCCTTGCTTTGCTTGCGAGCGACTGAATTTCCTTTAGCAAAATGCTATGTGCATTGTGCGAGGAGGGATATTATGCCCGCTATATATTTACTCCAGAATGAACTAGAAGAAGAATGAAGACAGAAAGAGACTACTCTTATAAGCAGTACATAACGGAGTAGTATGAGAAAATAAAAGCTCCCATCACCTAACCTAAGGCTAAAGTAAAAGATTCTTCACAGAGACGATTGAGTTTACAGTCAGATTACACACAAGACAAGATACACATTATCTATATACTTATATTATTATAGCAGCTACGTTTACATCATCTACTTCTTATTACTTTTAGATGAGATTCTTAGACTAGGTTAGCTAACTCTCACACACTACCTACAGACTGCCTCATCTGCAGCTCTTTAACTCCAAGCTACTATGTCCATGCAATACGCTCTACTACTTATACTCATAGATAGAGTTAGCTACTCTTTATACTCTCAAATATCTATTACTCTAACTGCATGAGGTTATTATTTAGTTAGGTGCTATGTACATACCTACCTCTATACGCAGTATAGTAATATTATTATTATTGCTACTATTATGTTGATACGAGACAGTGCTGCGTTTGTAAGGAGTCGTGATAGGCACACGTCTACTTCGCAGACACTTTTCATTTATACTATTCCAACTATGTCAATTGAAATCTTACATACTATTATATAATAATGTTTTCACGATTGTACATTTAGTTAGGCTCACTGTGTTTATTTACTCGATCCTACAACATGCACACAAAGAGGGTGCCTCTTTAACAGGCATAATAAGTCTATCCTTTGAGATGTAGTCATAGAGTCTCCTGAATATTATTGGCTATGCTTAAAGACATAATGTACATCATTAAGATCATTATTATGACTATAAAAGAGTAGCTAGTAGACTTAGCTATGCTATGCCTGTACAAATTGAAAGGGAAAGAAAGGGTTTAGTGCTTCACATTGGGAAGTTAGAGGAGGGAATTGATACGGACATTGTTATAAGGACACAAGCACTACATAGAGCACTGCACAAAGTAACTGCTCTACTAGAAGGACGAAACAAAAGTGAGCTAGAACTAACTGTTATAGAGAGCTGTGCAGAATATATTTTACATGCACAAAGTGCACACTGGCTCATTCTGTGCATGGAAAACAACGCCACTCAACACACTTGACAGTGCCTAACGCATACAATGCCACTCGACCCTTTCTACACCACCTATTTAGTATCTCTATGTAATTTGTTATAAAGATCCTCTTCCGTTTAACCCGTTTCACTATTTCCTTCAGTGCAATGCAAAATCTCAATGCTCACTCTCACACAACACACTTGCTTGCAATTCTACACCTTATTTACATACTAGTGTGCTTGTTAAACTATTATTTCTATTTTCTTCTCTTTGACAATGAAAGTGATGTAGCAGTAGCAGTGTGGCCACTTCCGTCACGGTCACACATCCAATTGGGGTCAAATGGGTCTTCATCCAATGAAAATTGGGTCAAATAGCCAGGCGTGTCCTTTAACTTCATTTCGCTCTTTAGGAAGTAGATGCACATTGTGCTACCACCAGTACTTAATTTTATTTAAAAATTAATTGTTCCATTAGGAACTGCTGCGCGGGTATGGGTCATGGTGGGCAATATTTTATTTTGACCCAAAGCAGTGCTTTAGCTCCCTGCTTCCTCATTCTGCATTTTTAGGAGCTGAAATAGTAGATATATAACTAGGTAGTCCATTTTATTATTATTTTACTCCGTATTCTACAAAGATGGATATATTGCACACTATAAACTAACATTGCAGTTCACATTGAATGGAGGAGGAATAAGTGAACAGTTTCTAATACATGTCTCGAGTGTACTTTGTTGGGTTTTCTAGTCAAATACATACACAAAGTACATTAACATAGGCGCTGTACTTAACTACTCAAACTATACTCCACTACTCGTAAAATATATAGACACCATCACAAAATATCACAATGCATTGCCTCAATATGTACTATTCCTCCAGCCAGTGCATATTGCATATATACAGTTCCATTCCAACTTTCCAAGTTGCCAGAGATCCGTTTATATTATAATAGAGCGTACTTTACCTACTTCTTCCTAAGTTGTTACTCCTTTTACTGCTCTTCTTGTATATAGGAGTGCAGTTGTGCAAATGGAAAATTCAAAGAGCATTTCGCATTATCTCTGCCAAATAAAAGTAGACGGGCGGCTGTTCTATAAGCAAAGAAGTCTACCCAACCAGGCACATATAGCACACACTCTCTCTCTCGTCCTTTCCCCATAAACAAACTTCACATAATACGAGTCCTTAGTTCTCTCTTCTATAACAAGCAAAATATTTCTATGCATTTCCCCATGTACTCACATAAAACATACATACATTATTGTAGCATTATTACACCAAATCTAATTTATTTATTAAGTTAACTAGTGAATAGACTCCCAAAGTATCTGCTCTATACTCTAGAATCTCTCTAAATGACTTCTTTATGTCTATGTCTGTCATATTTGAATATAACTGACACACTAACATTAAGTATTTCATTCACTTCATTCATCCGTAGATTTATACACACTTCCCCAATAAACTACCAACCTACCTATACGGGATACAAACTCATTATTAGTGATACGATGATTGTTAATGCTTCCAAATCTACAGCAAACTACTACTGGGGAAATGTAAAGTACCTGCCTACTTATAAAATCTACATTTACATACATACTTGAAAATACATTTTTTTCCTTCGTGCGTTGATCGCTCAATAGTATTGCATGCCATTAAAAAAGGTCATATGAATACAAAGTGAAAGTTAAAAAGAGTCAAGAAATACAAAATAAGAGGTCTAAAATTACAGGTAAAATTTTAAGGGTCAACTGTCATCAGGAGCCTTTTTCCATATAGTTTTTCAACGATTATGTCACAATTACATTCAAAAATATTCACGATTGCTTTCCAGTCCATAACTTTTAATCCTTTCATTGATCACATAAATCCATAAATTTCTGTCTTATTTGATGGGAAATAGTAAGTGCATGGAAAAGGTTAATACACCCAAGTAACATCTACTGATGGTTTTCCACCGAAAATAGTTTTCATACGTCGATTTACTAATGGAAATGTTGGTACCGGTAGAAATGTCACCTATTAGACGCTATTTTTGTATCTGATACTTTCCATTAGAATCTGCTGCACCTTGCTTGCACTGAAACAACACTTGTATAACAGCAATCGAAGTTGCGATACCAGTTTCGTTGCAGAACGCTACCTAAATTTCCATTATTATTTCAATGGGAAACCCGATGTTAAATAGGTGGCTTTTAGCTATCTAAGAATCCGTCAATTCTAACGGTAGGGAAAGCTATGACTGAAAGCCACCGATTATGCAATGAAAGCAGAGATGGATGTCATTACGATAATTTCAGTGCCTAAATTGCGTCGGTTTACCACAAGTTTTTCCAGTGCAGCATGGCATGGCAATTAAGCGGGAAATAGCCTTAAGCGGCTGCTTTCTTTATTATATTAGCACAATGACATTATACAATATGTGACATTACCCATATTTTGGTGTAAGATAGACAGACTATCGTAATTTTAACAGCATTTAGTAAAATGGGCAGCTTTTGCATTGTCCATTTCTTAGAAGAAAATACCGTTGCTGCAGTCCCCACCTCATGGCTATCATTTGACAGGTCATTTTGCCACTGGCCAGATAGCTCTTTGACAGAATCGCAAATTAAGAAATTACGAAAAGATGCAAATTCGACCCCAAACTCATCTTGGGTAGCTATTTCAGCTCGTGTAATAAAATACTTTGGTAAGTGAGAATATTAGTTTTTGTCAGGCATATATAATCACTAATTACTAAATAATTATTATTTCAAAAAGTATCAATGAAGTGTTGTAATTTTATCCCACAGAAAATGTATTTCGAAGTTTATTTTTTTCAGACAGCTTTAAGGAAGCAAATAGCAAAACGCAAAAGTCAGAAGTGACTTCAGATTTGGAAACGACTGACGAGGAAATCCGTAAGAGAAGTAGAAAAGAAAGAGCCTCTAGGAACACGCAATCTGTGATCCCTGATGGTTCAGCGGAGGAAACTACTACAGCCAACGTCAGCTTTCAATCTTTGGTTCCCCCGCAGGACTGCATATTTGGTAAAACTCTTCAGCATTGCTTAGCAATAAAACAATATCCTGCAGTATAATATTTAAATGGCTAGACTTCTATAAGAAATTAAAAATTTGCCAGATATTAGAGAAATTAAAAGCACATGTTATGCGTTTTAATAGGTTTGCCCGAAGTTTCGTTTGCAAGCAATTCTACAACCTACCCCATTGAACTATATCCTCAACCTCACGACCTGTTTCGTCTTTATCAACAATTGAAAGGCAATTATATTTTATCTTTAACCGCATCCCACATGTACTCATAAACCTCAAAAATATTGAAATAGGTTAATAGTTGTAATTATTAATTCAGATTTTCAGGAAGTGTCAATAAGAAATCAGGAATTGATTAAAGCTGATCTGTTGGAACAAAAGAATTTATTGATCCGAATTCTTTCTCAAAAAGATGACCGTCAAGATGCAGGAAACCCATCACCGTCACTCATTGTAATGCTACCACTTCAAACAATTAATCAATTAAACGAACTGGAAGAATGGATTCGTACTGATGCCAATTTTAGTTCACTTGTACAATAATAATTTCTATGCAATGTTACACAAGTTTGACTTTGTCACAGAGTTTCTAAGGTCAGAGCAAAATTTTCAATTACAGGTATTGTTTTTGTCAAAAATCGGAGGCAGCACTCAGTCGAAAACTGTGTATAACGTAATGAAACAGATCTTTGCTCGTGACCTCGCTAAACAAATTCGATTAACAGGAAAGAGTGGAAAACTGGAATTTGCCCATGAAAAGTTAAAAAGTGCCATAAAAAGTAATTATGGAATTACTATTAATATTTAATTATTAGAATACTGAATCTTCAAACAATGTTTTTAACACATATTTTTCTGTCGTTGCAGATGCCGTTATAGCTACCCCCGGAAACTCGCTACTTGAATCTCAAATTTTACCACTAGTTGGGAAGTGGTTCCGCGATGTAGATGATAGAAAGGAAGGTGGACGAAAACGTAAACACCCGCAAAGTTCTTCTGCTACACCGCAGTAACTATGGAAGTGTCAAGACGAACTAAACAACGTCGTATAGAAAAGGCCGTCAACGAGTCCTTACAACACATACGTACAATCAGCTTCAATACAAATCTAAATAATAATCCAAATTTAAATAGTGGTGTAGAATCTATTAGATCCCTTAATAGCGTAGTTGTAGAATCTATTAGTTTCCCAAATAGCGTAGTTATAGATTCCATTAGTTCCCCAAATGGCGATTTAAGTTTTATTTCTGATAGTAGTAATTATAACAATGAATTAAATGTTTCGATGCTAAATGAAATATGTTCCCAAGGACCCAATGCAAGCACTTCCCTTAACCTAGATTTTAAGTCAAAGTTAATTAGTTGGGCAATCAAATTTAACATATGTCACGTAGCATTAAAAGACCTAATGCGGCAAATAAAAGCCAAGTTTCCTAACATTGATTTACCCACCGATCCTAGAACATTGCTAAGAACCCCTAGGAGCATAGACATGTCTTTGATAGAAGGAGGAAAGCTATACTATTTTGGTATTGAAAAAAATTTGATCAAAAATATAAAAATAGGCTTAGAAAGAACTCCAACTGCCAAACATTCCATCTTTTACAAATTTATCTACTAATCTGGTAACAATATCAATTGGTATAGATGGCTTGCCCATTTCAAGAAGTTCAAATGCTCAGTTTTGGCCTATAATAGGTATTTTAGATCAATGCGTCTATAAAAAACCGTTTTTAATTGCCCTTTTTTATGGGCTATCAAAACCAAAAAATCCAATTGAGTATCTTCAATATTTTATTAATGAAATGACAGAATTGGAAATTAACGGAATTACTGTAGATTTCAAGAAATACGATGTACGTATTAGTAAAATAATTGCCGATGCACCTGCCCGCGCATTTATTAAATGCTGTAAAGGTACACACGGCCTATTATGGCTGTGAAAGGTGTGAAAGAAAAGGTAAATGGGCACGAAAAGTAATTTATCCCCCCACTAAGAAAATTGTATCTAAACGTACTGATGAAAGTTTTAACCTGTTGTCCCAAAAACAACATCATCATAGCCCTTCCCCTTTATTTTATTTAAAATTGGGATTAGTTTCTCAAATTCCATTAGACCCAATGCATCTTATTTACTTGGGCGTCATGCGTAAACTTTTAAAAATTTGGGTCCATGGACCTCGCCCATATAAGTTATCTAGAATTCAATTAGGTGAAATTTCAAACGAACTGATATCGTTTCGTTTGCTCATGCCTAGTGAGTTTGTAAGAAAACCAAGGTCTCTAGACGAAATTGACCATTGGAAAGCCACGGAGTTGAGAACATTTTTACTGTACGTAGGACCGGTTGCTTTGTACAATAATATCAATTTAGACAAGTATAACCACTTTATGCTTTTACATTACGCTGTGTACATTCTTTCGACAGAACTTGGGTCAAAAGGTCAATGGCTTGAGTACTCTAGAAACTTAATTGATAAATTCGTCCTTGACGTTCCTAAGGTATACGACAAAGAGATTTTATCATATAATTTTCATTCCCTCACACATATAACCGATGACGTAAAAACGTATGGGTCTTTAGATAACTTCACAGCCTTTCCTTTTGAAAACTACATGCAGACATTAAAAAGGTTGCTAAGAAGTAAAAGCAATCAAATCGAACAGATAGTTAGCAGAGTAAGCGAAATTGAAAATTTTGAAATTCAAGGAGAGTCAAATCAAATGCAACCAAATTTGAAGCAAAAGTGTCGTGGTCGGTACATTATTTATAAAGGAATAAAAATTAGTGCTAAGGATGGGGATAATTGTTTAATGTTAAAAAACAATAAAATAATTGTAGTACAGAAATTTACTGAACTAGATGGTAAGACGACATTATTTTATAAGCATTTTCTTTCAAAATCGGAGTTTTGTATGTATCCCTGCAATAGCTCATTAATATTCACGTTTTGTTTAAAAAAGTTATCAAAAATGAAATCTCTTGACAACTTAAATGATATCCATAGGAAATGTATTTTGTTACCCGTGACTAACGGATTTTATTGTAAGCCCCTTTGTAATTGGTAAGTAATAGTTAACTGACTGTTAAATACAATTTTATAAAATTTTAATTGTTACATACAGGTTACAACTACATTAATTAATTAATTTACAAATTTTTTACTGCGTGTTAAATTACGTATTAATGTTAATGTTTGATTGAATGTAATAATATTGCAATGTGACGTGTCAGTAGTCAGTNCAGTAGTCAGTAATAATTTTTAGTGTGGTAGAATTAATTTCTTATTACAAATAAAATATTGACGAGTGTAATTAATATTAAAATGTGATGGTCAAGTATTTTATCAATATTAATTTTTAGTGTAATAGCCATAGTTGTTATTATTAATAAATAAAATGTTTTGGTCCATTATAAGCAAGCTGTGCTCTGTTTGGAATTATTGTGGTAAAAACGGCATCGAAAAGGCATCAATATCACCATCGCATTAAATCATCACAAATTGGTTTTCTAGTATCGTTTAGGTAACTCATTTGTACTACTTCCACCGGTACGGCACCTCCTATTCCATGATATACTCGGTACTGCTGGAAAAATTACTGGTGTTACGTTGCCGTGCGGATACAACGTAACGACACCGGTTTTCATCCAGCGAAGTGGGCATAATGGTGGAAAACCAGTACATGGTGGCTAATACCGATTTTGTACCTTTTATTCAGTACAATGTTACTTGGGCAGAAAGTACATCAACTGTTTGTGAAAAAGAAAAATTCCTTAATTTCACTAGTTATTTCGGAATGTTTAAAAATAATTTTTGTTAAAAAATTTTTTTAAATGTAATTTGTGCAAATAATGAAAGCAGGGAAACCTTTGGTTTGGATGTCGCAGTTATGGTCCTGAACCACCGTGTACGTGCGAATATCAACATATTATAACTTCTGGCACATCCATTCACACTTTAGTGCACCCTACAAAAATATAAAGTTTGCAAATATTTTCTGGGGCATAAATAATACGTCAAAATTAGCATAGGAACAAAGGTAAAATGTACATGGTCGTGTTTAGTGTCTAAAACTTCAGTTTTCTGTTTTGAAGCTATAGAGAGGTGATTGTAGCTTTGAATAACTAATAACGGAGGAAATTTTACAAATAAACGTTGGAAACTCAAGTGGAATAGAATGTAGAGTAGCTGAAGGCAATTTCTGGAAATCCATAATGCAGGCCATATCACACTTTGGAATATTACCTAGGTAAATGTTTATCCATGCAGACATTAAAGGTAAAGCATGCAACGCCTCCAGGAGCAGTACTCGGCGGTCAGCTTCTCCGATGCATTCAGAATTCCTATAATTTTTTAATAAATAGAGATTGGCTTGCGGGTATATATAGTGACTAGTGAGTGAGTAGCGAGTGGTGGAAGTTAACGCGTAGAGTGCAGAGAGAAGCCTAGGCATAAGCATAAAAACATATTTCACTTTTGAAATTGCAAAGGTTTGGTCGATGGGACGAGGAGGACGGGCACGATCACATTGAAACGTTTATGCATGTACTAAAGTGGATGTACATGAACGAACAGTAGTCGATTATGTAGTAGGTAAGATAAAAGATATTTATTTTATGTGCTCATTTTGCATGTTCTGTGCAATTGCATCCATATAGTGCATGTACTTATATTTATGCAGAATGGACGCAGAAGGTCTTTACTAACATGAACAACAGTCTGTCTGCGTCCTTATGTAATTGTTTGTGTGTCGTGTACTTAGTTAGTGAGTGTAGCTAACGTAGTTATTGTTGGTATCATGTGCAGAACATTAAAAAAGTGCTTAGCCAGCACCAGTGCAGTGTCGTACAATAAAAATAATGTATGATAATATTATTATTATATGTAGCTATATGAATATTATGATAGTAGAGAGCTCTTTAGTAGCTTTTGACAAACTCATCCTTGTGTAAAAAGTTTATAGAGACAAATGATTGGAGTATTGGAAAACATTGTACTTGATAGCATTGCCATTTAGTTTATAGTGAGCATGTAGCTAATGGCCTAAGTAAGTAGGTAGTTGTTATTGTAAGTCATCACAGCTAGTAGTACATAGAGGCAGAGAGGCAGGGAAGGAGATATACTGTTGCTGTGTACTACCAAACTACCAACCAGTGTAAAAGTGTCTAAGAGTGTTGGGCTGACTTATTACGAGTGGCGATTCGATCGTCGTCTTACGTAACTTTTCTATGGAAATCTTCCGAGCGAGAGAATTGAGTATGACTGTTTAATGTTAGCTGGCTCAGTGTGTTTCGTTGAGTTCTTTATTTGCATTTTGCTGTGTATCTCGTCTTATGTTGTATGTGTGCCATGGCATGGCATCGAAATAATGTGTTCTCGTAGTAGCAGCTCCGTTTACGTCTGACGTCTGTGCCTGCCTAGGCAAGATGATGTACCTTCGTTAGAACAACAATAATAATAGCTGGTTTGCCTTGCCTTCTTTCCTCACGACCAGGCAAGTTGACTGATTGTCTTTTAATTCTAAGTGAGGATAGTTTGTAGTTGTTTGTGCACAGTGGACTTGGACAGAGTCCTCCGTCGACTGACTCGATCCACCACGCCAAACTGAGCGAATTTGTTTTTCCTTCTCCATCGGGCAGGCTCAAGCTCCACAACTATCGATAATAATAATAGGCGACTACTACTACACTCTGGCTACAGATCTGCCTGCCTGCCTGTGTTGTGTATTTAGTGGAGCAGAAGGAGTAGTTGCTAGTAGTTGGTAGTATAGTAGGCTGACGCGAAAAGAGAATAGTTGAGCAAAAGCAAAGGAACCAGAAGAGCCAGCCAGCCAGACCAGACCACAATAAGTTAAGCCAATTGGTTTGGTTTGCTTTTGCTTTTGCTAGGTAGTAGATAGGAAAAGAGAGACGACTCTGTGCCAACTAGAAAGGAACAGGACTACCACTACCACACACAGACACAGCAGCAGCTCCTTGAAAACTCTGCCTCCGACAACACCTTCATTGTCAATTACGACGGCTGGCACTTTTCATTGACATGCGAGCGAGGGCGACTTGTGCAGCGTCAACTGGAGAATCCTTCTTCTTCTGCTTCTTCTTGTGCACGGCCTCTGGCCCAGTCCCTTGCCAACAACTTGTCCCACCACTACTACGGCCACCTATCCCATCCGACACATTCCCTTTTTATCAGTTGTCGAAAATTGTCTGCTCTCGTCAATCTCCTCCGAATCCTCATTAAAGGCAGCCGAGTTCAGAGTTAGTTGGACGGTGGCTGGAGCAGTTTTGTAGTGCAGTGCTTACTTGTTCTAGCAGCAAAACACTCTCTCACTCTGCCTGACTATGCCTGACTCTTTTGGCACATGCTTATAGCCAGAGAAAAGTCGGACGAGAGGAGAGGAGAGACCAAGGGAAGACACAGGACAGTGCAGTTCTACAGTCAGTTACTCTATTACAACAGTAGATACATTTCCTGCTCACAGACAGTCAGCAAAAGCTAAAAAGGACACAATCCAAACGAAAACTATCTGTCTGTATTGTACACTCGACAAATACAGTTCACTTCACATCACAGCAGTCCTTGTGCGAAGGAACGACATCCAACATGAATCCCTTTTCTACATCATTATTTTACAATACAATCAATTAGCATGGCCAGAAATAAATCCAACGCGACAGATTAAACGCATTTTACGATATCCAATCCTATCATCAACAACTTTTAATAAAACTCATTAGAGCCTCAAGTGTACAGACAGCCAAATCTATTCACAGATAAAAGATAAAACACATTATCAATTACACAATTTTAATACGTATTGTTACAACAACAAAATCAATAGAAAACACCCAATAAATTAAATAAACATATTACAGTGCAGCCGTGATTCAGTGATACAGTCTACATACAAAAAGAAACAGAAAAGGAATTGATTGACAATATTATTGTTATTATTAAATTATTATTTTACTTTACACGGACAATGGTAAAGACAAAAACAATAATAATAATAGAATACAGCTGAGTGTTGTTTGACAAAATCAGTTCTCTGTGCCTTCAGCTCACTTCATTCTTCATGGCACACTTACTGCAAATAGTAATAATTTCATTTTAATCATAACAGCTGAAAAATAAATACCTACCTTTCTTTACTAGATTTAAAATAAATAAAACAATGTTGGTGAAATGAGGACATGAACAGAACGTTGAAAGAGTCAAATAGCAAACTTCAGTGAGTTTGATTTGCAAAACAGGAACAGAAATAAATGTTGAATGTCCTTAAAAACCTTAGTTACTTTAGTCACTGAGGAATTAAAATTTCAGTCATCTGACACTCAGCAGAAAAACGTGGCTATGTTCAACTGGAGCACTGAAAGCTTTTTTCCTGTCTCCTGTGTACAGACTAAAATTCGTCCCGCCGACCCAACTTCCTTGTCCAGCGTCCAGTGTCCAATGCCTTCTTAAGCTGTCCAGCTGAACAGGACTCGATCTCCAGCAGGCTCTGGTGACAATTCTTCTTGTCCAGTGACATCTTACTCCTGGCTACCACAAACAGTCACAAAACTGAAGAAGCAAATCCTGTAGTGACGAATTTCCACTCCCATCTCTTCTGATCTTCCGCTCAGGTCAACAGACAACCTTCTGCTCAGCTCTTTTGTCTGACAACAGGATCAGAAGAGACCATGGCGGACCTTGAGGCTGTTTTGGCTGATGTCAGCTATCTGATGGCGATGGAGAAAAGTAAATGCACTCCAGCTGCAAGGGCTAGCAAAAAAATCATTTTACCGGATCCTAGGTACGTAATCTTCTATACACTGCCCTCTCTCTCTGTCTCTATTTATATTTCCACTATCTCTCCGTTCACAATTAAAGTATCTAATGTCAAATCAATCTTTTCCATGACATGGGAAATCTGCAACTTTTTATATTGGTGCCAAGCCAAATCCTGTCATATCTCAGTGACACCAATAACGAAATAAATTAAACAAAAACAAAGGCCTTGACATCAAACAAAGCCAAGTTACCTCATGTCATTTTTTAAGTACTGATCCTGTGAGGACGTGTCCAATGAAAGACAATTAAGTATTTAGCGAAAATAAATTATTTTCGTCTGTAAGTATAATTCTAAAATTTGTTGTCTAAAACATAAACTAGTCTGGCAGTCTGGTGTCAGTTTTCTATGGGGATATCGTTTTCGTTCCTATCAGTAGCTAAATTATTAGCAGTAGCAATTAGCTTACAACGTTTGTACTTTGTAGGAACACAAAGTAGAGAACAGTATCTGTACTTGTTACAAGTTTACCACAGGTTATTCTTCTTTCATGTCCCTCCTGTTTCACCTCTCTACGGTGAATTTATTTACTGCTATCCTTAATTGCTGACTAACTTGAAGTTATTTACTTAATGTGCAATAATTACCAGAAGCAGATAACTGCATAATATGTTAATTAGCCACTTCTGCTCATTTATCCACCTATCTATCTATTTAGCTATCTAACATAGAGCGAACCAGTAAATATATTATGTTGGCTTGCGAGACTCTAGTTGTTAATTGCTATACCTGTACGTTGTAGACGACATAGTTAAGTATCTTAAATATTTCTGGATATCGCTCGTCCTGGTTCCTTATAAGACATAACATAGCTAACAACTTGCAAGTAGTAAGTAAATTGTCAAACATGGCTCAATTATTTCTATAGAGGAATCGTTGCGCAAGTGTTTTGAATAATTTGTAATTTAAATTGAACGCAGTCTCTCTTTCGTGATCTCGTTTCTCAACCGTTTACCGTCGTTATTCTATGTATTTCTACGGTTTTACCGTAACCATTAAGAAATTAGTAGTAGCATTTAACTTTCTACTGTAGCAATCAAATAATGCACTGACGGCTGCAATCAGAATCCAATATTTACTAACGGTCGACATGTATATTGAAAAATTTTGCATGGAAAGTCCTATTCTATTATAAATTGATGTAGAAATAAATGTAAACTTCCGCATGAATTTTTACTTAGCTTAGTAGGAAATTCTAAGTGTCGTCATTAGAAAATTAAAAAAGTGGGTAGGTACTGAAATTAAAAGGGAAGTGTTTGAGGAAGTGTCCCTTGAAGTAAAAGCCGTAGCACTTATTCATTACATGCCACCTGTCAAAATAAACGAGTGGTAACGTGACGGCACTCTGTGATGTGATTTCTACATTTCTCCATGTTTCCCTTCATTCACCTCCTTCAGTTCAGTTTGTTTTTCTTTTGTTTGTTTGTTTGTTTGTGTCTTAGTTCGCATTGACTAGCTGGCTAGGCTAGCTGTGTCGACGATTCAGTTCAACCAGTCAGTTGACATTTCCGTACGGTTTTACAGTCGTGGTCCTTTATTTACCGTTTTGGTTGTTATCTGCCTGCACTGAATTGCGAGCAGGGAGGCAAGTACAGACTACAGCTATCTTTACTTTCACTTATTTACTTTTACTTTAGTGATACTTATCGCTACGTGAATATGATGTGATGCATAATGTAATATATGTCCATGCTAGTAAGTATATACTTGTCCCAGCCTCCTTTATATATGAAGTTCTGCCTCCTCTCTAAGTACTTCTATTACGGAGATACTTTCTTTTAAATTGCTCGGCTAAGCTATAAGTAGGTAGGCTTAGCTTGCTATTCTGTAGAATGACACACAACATAAAATTCAATTCAAACCAATCCGATCTTATTCAATTTAGGTCAGTGATACAAAATGCAGTATCATGTCCTGTTATGAATAGAGAAAGTTTTTTTCGAGTTCAGAGAAATTGAGAGAAATATACTTTCAGCAGTCAATACGGTTATGTTTTGAGTGTTATATGGCATTTATACTTTCTTCACCTACTACTACAACATAAATATAGCTAGAGCTGGGCATAGGTATCTGAATAAAATTGTATTCATCAGTCGTGGAGTGGTGCAGTAGTTACCGTTGGCTGCACTACATACATAACACATAAAAGGAGCTAATGCTCATTCGATTCCCTGTCCATTCATCTATGATACATTTCACGTTTTGAAACGTTTAAATCTTATGGGGCAAAAAGTTTAGTGAGTTAGCCAGGATCGAAGATTCGTAGGACATCATGTCATTAAAAGTTGATATCCTCTCATCCAACTATATTCCTAGCAATGTGCAATGAAGTGAATGCAGGATTTTATGCAGTCTCTTCAAAAATGGAATTTATGCTTTAATTATTAACCGTTTAAATATAGAATTCGGTGACCTACCTAAGCATTATTTATTCAAAAGAAGGCAAGCTAACGGGAGGGAGGACTTCCTTGAAAAGTACAGAAATTTATTACCTTTGTACTTATTTCACTTACATCCGTGCTTATATTATGTATCTGTACTGAAGTAAGTAGGTACCTCCTTATTACCTCCTACAAAGCAATCCAGGTATACATATACATATATTTATTTGATACTTTATATTTTACTGTAGTATCAAGTACTAAATAGGGACATCTGCAATTGTCTATGTTACATAAAGGAGGGAAAAAGTAGTAAACTTATCACAACCTTTTCATCAACATAAAAGGAGTGAAAGGAATTGTAGTCGGCACTGCGTTATGTAACTTCTCCACAAATAATAATTGGTAGGATTGGATTTCATAAACTTCTAGATTGCTTTCACTGGTGTTGCTTTTCCATTTAGCTGACTGTGCTCAGTCTGATTCAGTTCCTTCTCTTTCACATATTTACTCTTGGAATTCACATACACTGCACAGTGCACACACCAGGAAGGGAATGTATGGAGATGGCTACTACAGTACAGTACACGAGTCCGGAAGGAGAATTAAACAGAGAAATAAGACAATAATAATAATACTAATGATGTCTAGCTGCTATGCATGCATGCCCTCAGTTGTCTGTCATGTATCAGCAGAAATCTGTTTTCGTTTTTGTTGTTCGGTTCATTAGTTTATTTTCCTGGTGCTCATGTCAAATAATGATGCGCATATCAATATCAGAAAGACTCCTTCTTCTGCGCTATTTGACTTTGTAATTTTTTTCTAGCTTATAGTGAAGGGCCTATTGTTTACAAATAAATAGGTCACAAATCTCATATAATTTACTATGCTTGCGACGTACTGAATTTCATCTCAGAGAAAATCATCTCAACGTGCAATATCAGATGACATCGCCAATTACACTTATGGTTACTTAGATAACTTCTTCTAGTGCATAGGTAGTCAGCCAGCTAGTCTTTTAGTGTTTCATTCGGAAATTATATAAAGCGCAAGCACACAACTACCGGTATAAGTATAAATGATCTAGAAACATTTATTTTTCTGCTGAGAAATTTTACGGTGTGTCAATATTGCTGTATTATTTACTTAGTATTATTTTGCTAAAGATTTAGAGAAACTGTTCTTCAGGTACATTACTATGAGATACTTTATTTTGTAAGGTGGGCACGGTAGCTTGTGAGCACTATGATTTTTCTCCTTATGTAACAAGAGTGTGAGTTTCTCTGCTTAGAATTAAATTGACATTGACGTAAAACATATACTATAGCGCTGGTTAGGTTAAACCATAATTATATGTATAATATGGATGGAATATAAGTTACAATAACATATGTATCTACTATCAAGACATATTTATTTACGTAGAGCTAACAACTGTTAGTAAGTACTTACATAAATGGCAAATACATATTAAGTACTGACATGATTTGTTCCTGAGCTTCTTCAGACTCAGAAAAAAAACTTATTGCGTCAGTATAAATCTGTAACATGTACAATAATGCCATGATGGAAGATCAAGAAGCATCATGGCATGGTAGGACTAATGCGCTATGACTATGAGCCTATCTTGCATATCTCTCTCTCTTTATGTGAAATGGTCTTACTACATGCGGCCCTAAGATCTACTCCTACACATCATAAATCTGTGCTGGTATTTTTGTAGGGAGGGAAGTCTTAGGCAGACATTGTTCGATTTAATAAAAAATGGTAGATGGAAACTAAACCCCAATCTGCCATCACATTATACCGGGTATTACTTTTTTCCTGTCTTCCCTTCACTGCCTCTTTGTATTTATCTTAATCATATCCGATTTCTCGCTTGACTACTAGACAAAGGAAACTGCAGCTAACAATAAGTACATAAGTGAGCTAAAAGGTTGCCTCAGGTATTCTTCTCAGCTCACATTCAATAGCCACTGACTTGACAGTTATGCTCTTCCAGGCAGTTTTCACTTTTATCGTCTTCTAGACTCACTTCCTATGTGACGCCATGAAATCTAATCCCATTTTTCTCCTGTGCATCTCTTGATAATTTGTTGTGAGCTGGACTGGACACAAATAATGCCAGTTAATGTGATGCCTTCTTACTTAAATAGCCCAACTTAGTTCCAATTCTCTGCACTTGCTTTTGTTTACCTTTACAATTGAGCCAGCATCGCATTTTAGTCATCCACTATCCACTACTGGTATGTGTATGAGTATGAATGTCATTATTGCACACATACTTCCAATGCGCCAGCCACTTCCACTTATCTGTGCCAACTCAACGGATTCTTTAATAGACTTCATTTCCCGTAATTCTTTTCAAATTTACATGTCATGTTTTTACATTAGTTCTAATGCTCTACTTAACTATATAACAATTCCTACAATTTATATTTACGTCCCCAACTTAATAAAGACCATCTATCTGCATTTTTATTTTATTGTTGTGAGTTGGGGCAGCGCCAAAACACAACTTTTTCACAGTCAAATATCGCCCTAATACTCTTTCCTTGTGCATTGTGCAATATTTATCAGGGCCTACCGCAGTGTAGTAAATGTAAAAGCATCCTTTTATTACTTATTTGATTTCCAACCAAAAGTCTAACGCTCTTTCTAGCCATTTAGATAGATTCCCAGATGCAGGAAGCACTACCAACTAACTAGGGATGATGTAAGTGTGAAATATGACATGAGAATCTATGTTTATATTATTATCTTGTCTGACGACCAAGGCGGTTCCTCTCCCTTCCTTTGCTCCTGACCATAGTCAACTACATATTTATCTTACTGAGCCATCAATTCTCTCTTCACTCTTTAATTTACTCAAGGTCACAATTAAACTTAAGACATGAAGTTGCCGACCTAACACTTGACGAAGCAAAACTATCGCTCTCAGCTAATTAGCCAAGGAATGTGAATCCAATAAAGTTCTATACGCTATAACTATTTATTTATCACGTACATGAATGAGATGCTATTTTGTCTACACAATTCTTCTAAAGTTAAATATTGTATGGAGCGCCTTATATAGTATACCGTCCTATATAAAGTAATCGATTTATTATTGTTAGACAGTGAGATATTTTGTTTCACATAGAATTTATATTAGTGCAACTTTGCAAATACTGCGTGCATGTATTTCTGCAATTTAGAGAATCTTAACTATGTTGTTCTTCAGAATAATTATGAAAGTCTTATGTCTCGCAGATCAGCACACGTATAAACTTTTGTTTAATTCAGTACGTGGTGCTGTAGTGTGTGCGTGCACTATTTAATTATATAAAATAATATGTTCAGAAATTGGTCAACAAGCTGCTAGTCAGTGCTAGTACATATTATATATTTTAGCGCGTGTTAAAATATTGCGAAAGTTTGGGTTATTGTACTTGAGAGAATGACATTGTTATTTATAGAAACTAAAATTCATATTTAAAACGCAGATAAAATTTAGTGTGTAATACAAGTTTAATTACTTGTAGCTACATGAGCTAACGACAAGCTATTGTGAGTTAAAATGATGATTAACTTTAGGCACGTCACTAGATGAATTGCCATTGTATTGTGTAGGTATTAAACCATATGTACCTACCTATATGAAAGAAACGAAAGGTTAATCCTCTTATCTGTCAAATGTTGCCAATTAGTTGCTTGGAATTGCTTAATATTTGGTTTGTGGGAAGTTGGGGTAATCGCTTCTAAATTAGTATTAATTCAGCGCAGAAAATGGGTTTGCTTCATATTAATTTCCATGTTTGCCATCGTTTAATGAAGGAAGGGGTAGGGACAGTAGGGAGCGTGAATTAGTAAATAGAGTACACCACATTTAACCACATCATAGAGTGAAGCTGTACATAAATGGTAGAAAGGAAAGGGAATCTCGAATCTCGGTCTCAGGGGTGTGGTCCAGCAATTTATAATCTTAATCCCTGTCAAAACCTTTTTCCAATCTCAGGTATAAAATTTCTGTACAGGGGCAGAAGAAATACTTGTGTATTTACAAACTAACATCTGACTATTAACCCAAATGAAGCCTTCGCCATTCAAGATGTACGTTAGCAGCATGTAATATATTTAGGTAGTATAGTTAGTTAGGAATTATGGTGAATGCATAGCATAGGTACTTTGCTTTCTTTAAGGTACCTAACCTAATGGTAAACTAAACACAAGTTTGCATGTACCAGTGTGCATTGTACATTCATTGTATTGTATTGTGTGTCTCCCTGTACAACCAGACGGCCCAAATTCTCAGAATTCACCCAAAAGAGATTAACTCAGGTAGCTAGACTTTACCGTCGGTTGCACTCCGCCGTCTCAGGTATAGTAAGAAGTAGGCGTGCACTAATCTTAAGTATGATTTATGAAGTGCGTGTGTAAGTATAATATTTAGAGTATTTATTATAGTGACGTGATGGAATGCTAATGCCCACTTTGGAGACTAATACCTTTATTTGGAGCATTTGTACATAAATATGTATAATAATGAATGAGTGAAGAGTTAAGTAGAGCCATGAGGATCTTAAGTGACTATTTATAAACTTACTATAATAATAACACACTTGTGTCTCGGAGCCGTGAAAGGAGATACTCTTGCTCTTGATTGCACGCTCTGCTCTTCCATGATTTGACAACAAACGCAGGGAACATATCTGCTCGCTATTGTTGAGCTTGTTAGGTAGGGCACTGCACTATTACGTAATGGAGGTAAGTAGTTTATTGAAGTGTGTGCTCTAGGAGATTGAAGACGCGTTTCAATTCCACCTCTTGTAGTTTCCTTTAACACGTAACTTGTGTACGACGGGATTCAATCAGGGAAACAGATGGTGAAAGTGATATGCCAGTGAAAAGTGAAGTGAATGACTGCATCCACGATTTCCTATCCTCCGTCCTCCATTGTACATTTACACTTCGTATTTATAAACTGCCTAGACAAAACGCCAAATAGCCCTTAAATGAAAACTGTTAGCTATATATGAAATTAGCCTATCTCTCTCTATCTTTCTCTCTGTAGCTCCTCTGTAAATAATACGATCGCTATCTCGTCCCTACCTTACCTACTTCTCTGTTTTTATGATCTGATTTACAACGGTGTAATTCATCTACTTTTTCCTTGTTTTTAAGCACAGCTAATGAGCTGGACACTTTTATAGACTTTTTACGTTGCTTTCTCGGCCGTAAATACAAATTCTATGGATGTTAACGTCTCACTAAAACTAAACTTTACTAAAATCTCAATAAATATCTGCCTACTTCTGTCCTACTTCCTTTAGCGCCCCCTTAAACCTTTCTATTATTTACACCATTCTTCCTGGAGTCATTCGTACTTACATTTAATTTACTACCTGCTTAATAGTTAGGGAAATATTGCTTTGTTTATTCGTACTTATAAATTCCGGTAATGGATTTCTAAATACGCTGTAGCTCAGCTCACTTCAAACACTATTATTCTTCAATCGTAAAATTATTTAGCACTCTCCCTTTTCCTCAAAGTTCATTATTTCAAGCTAATGAATTAGCATCACAATCACAATACTATTGAAAGGGTAGGTAAAGGTACCTACTACAATAAACAAAGATTTTAATCAATGTCAATGTAATTACTATTTGGTATTTACTTTTACGCAGTGGGTATTTATTTAGTTAAGTAGAGACAACTTTACAGCAGTTAATTTATGAGAATCTATAGATCTGTCTATTAAAAGTCATAGGCTTAAATATATTAATATTTACTTTAAAGGAATTGTTTGTTAGGTAGGCGTTCCTTTCTATATTTTGATCAGTCGGTAGGTACCAGGAAATATTGATATTACATACGCGAAGTTTTAAATGCAATGGTAGGAATATAGGATATAGAAAAAGCAACGCAGCCAGTATTTGTAGGATTGTAGGTGTCCCAACTAGAGCAATAAATTCTACGACGAGATACACAACCTGCGTTTAGGTAGAATTGGATCGATTTAAAAAAAGTCCGTTACAAAAAAATCTTGACTTAATCAGTTGGTAATTTATTTTATGAAAAGACATTTTTCATTGTGAAATACTATTGAATACCTAATGTTAAAAATTTAGTGGCAACATTACATTTCTTTAACTGCTTACTAGTTACTACCCATTATCTTTGTAGTAAATGTCGTAGGTACGAAATTATTATTAGCAAAATACCCGAAAATATTTCAATTTTTTTTGTTGGGCTGCAAGTTTTGGGTTACGAGTAGGATTCGGTTCAGATGGGCCCTTAAAAATATTTTCTTCCCAGGAAAAAAATTCTCGCTTCTAAGAAAAAAACATTTCCATTTTCCGGGGCCGCCGGTCCAGCGTTTTAAAACCTTGTCGGAAAAAGTTGCCTCATAAATCGAAAAATTGAGTTTCCAGGGAAAATTCGCTTCTGTACAGTGGAAAAGAAATTAGTTGTTTTCTCGAGGCGAATGGTTTCCTTCTGGGAAGAAAAGCCGCTTCTTCTTTCCACAATTCGCCATTTTTCTAGGACCGGGGTTCGGATTTTTGTTGCAGAATTGGAGTAAAGACCGGGTTTGGTTTCAAATATGTAACGCATTTACTGCTCTAGTGTCCACAATTGGAAATCGGAATATTGTATATTGGGCATAGCTACAGAAAAGGGAATGTGGAGAAACGCGTCGTGGATATTGATTGATTTGACTTGACTTTTATCGTTTTGTTGAGAACAAGAAATGGATGTGATTTTATTTATTTGTGTGTACTTACCTTACAGATAATGTACCTATTTTCCTGATTGGTTGAATTTATGTTTGCATTCATTTACTTTTCAGTGTTCGCAGTGTCATGCACAAGTACCTCGAGAAGAAGGGTGACGTTAACTTTGACAAAATTTTTAATCAACGGTTAGGTAAGTTTATAATGTTCATTCTCTGTTTTCCATTTAAACTTTGGCGTAACTCAAAACTCTACGACTACTTACAAAGGCACGCTCCCAGGCTCCCATAACTCTCAAAGTGTCCATAAGAACAATTTATGCGTGTTTCATAAAAAAAGCTAATTACATGCAAAACATTTTTGATTTCTCATATGGCGTATGCATATTGACGATTTTTGTGCGACTTTCACAACAGTACAAACATCTCTTAATTAATTTTCCAGTTTTCGCTTTGATACGAAAACTTAGTCTCTATATAGTGAATGGGGTTAAAGAACTTTTCTAAAGAACAAAGCGTTTTGGATGAGGATCGTAACTGGATGTAAAAAATCAATACAAATGTTAGCTGATGAGGAACAGCAAAAAATTATGGTGGTATAATACTTTGTTCGATGACTTAGGCTTAATAATAAATGTTACTAAATGCATTACTAAAATCGGGTTGTACCGACTACCAAAGATACTTATCGATTCTCGAATCCGATGAATACTTCCGATGTACCTTATTAACCTAATATACTTGTAAATATAAAGGTTTGTTGTTGAAAAATATTTTGGTTTTTTATTAGTTTGCAGTTTTGCACGGCATTATGGATAATGTGATACTAGTGGATTGCGCAAAGGGCTTAATGTTATGACAGCTATGTAACTGTTAAATCACTTTTGATATCGAGCAGACCAGTGTTCATTTTCTTGTTTGATCTGGTTTAGGTAGGTACACAATTAAGATGATATGAAATGAATGCCTTTACAGAATACAATGCTCTAGGCATTATTTTAGCCAAAAATTATATTATGGAAATAGTATTACATTATAAAATGGTCTTTAAGTACATACGGCGACACGAAAGATTTATTCTGTGTCTCACTCTTGGACTTACGACGTTACGATTAGGTAATAAATAAAAACGGGTTGAAGTAAATATACTTATTTAACTGTATTTAAAAAATGACAATGTTTTATTAAGGTAAAATGCGTAGAAAACATTTTGCAATTATTATAATTAGTGATGTGTGCACGTGCACATACTTATCATCACACAAAACATCCTTAGCCACTCCATTCGCCCGCATTAGTTCTTTCAATTAGCGCATGTAATTAATGCATTCATTCCCGTAAACACGGAGAAGGTGAAATAAAGCGAATCATCATCAGTCAGTGTACTAGAAGTAATCTGCCCTAATGCACAGGTACATATTTCGAATGTTTCATCATCAAAGTTATGCTACGCAGTAGTTTCGAACTTCCGTCCCGACCGTACAGATAGTTCTGTGAATTCTGGCCGTTTGTGGCCGTGCATTAATGCTAAACAAATCGTAGCAGGGCTACAAACGACTAAAAATTACACTCCTAGTGCCAAGCACTTCAAAACGTGGCGTTGTCTTTTTGGGTTTTCGGTAAAATCATAGCACCACCATATAGATGTCTAGTAGTAGTTCCTGTTAAAATCTGACTGCATCATGCAGGACACGTGTATCTCTGCTGCATTGTACGAAATTGATGATACTTTCTACTTGTGTTACAACTAAATGGGATTTACTTTCACCTTTTACACAAAGGTTTGGATGTCATACTCATACCTAACGACATGTTGATTGGGTTGCGGATTGCGCCGAAAATGAGTTTGGGATTTGTTAGAAACTTGCTTTAGTTCACTTTCAATTTTCTGAACAAGTGAAATGAACTTATGAGGTATTTGCATGAGGGGCTTCCAATTGTTTTTCTATTTCTTAATGCAAATTTAAAATTATCAAGGGATCTTAAAATTGAGTCTGAAATTACATTTTGATTAGAAAATTTGTTTGGTTGTTTTACATAGTTTTCTTTTTCATATTATTTATTAAACAAGAAGCAGGCGTCAGGAATTTTCCAAAAATCGCACCTTAAGTACTCCTCTTCCTTTCTCTATTCTGGCAACTTGGTCTCCTCCAAATTGAAATACCCCTTGCCGGTGTCCGTCCAATTTTTCCAACTACCTACCTTGCTCCAGGAGACCAGAAAAAACATTTTCAAATACGTGAGCTGGAGAAATTTTACAAACCGGTGCCTGAAAAATATCGTATTTTGAAATTTTTGATTCCTTTCATTTTCTTGGCTTCGAAATTCCATTTCTTATACTTTCAGAAAGCAAGAGAGTTCTAATAATGCTATAATTCATAATTTCATTTTGCCTGCACTCAATAAATACTCTTTATTATGGAAAGCAGTCCAGTTTCATTATTAAACCTGCAGCATGAGGTTCTTAAAACCATAAAACTAGCTTATACAAATAAAATGCTGTCTTTATATAATGTACAATAGTAATCTTGGTTAGTTAATTAAAAGCTTATGAATACAGAAACATGGGCCGCGCCGCACATTTCTCCATGTTTCTATCCACGGTATGACTTCTCTGATCCATACGTGGAAATGTAATACTTGTCGTCGATGTCCCTTTGTGGCATTAATGCTACTTAGGTACATGGGTTTTAAGGTCTTCAGGCCATTGCGTGCATTTTGTTAGCACAAAGCATAATATTACAGCATTATACTACATATTTCGTATAATATTTAATTTAACACTATAAGTACTAACTAATACTAAGAGAGACATATTATAGGAATACTGCTGCAAAGTGCACATACTAGAAGAGACTAAATAGCTTTATCTCATTTATTTTTTAATACCTACCTACCTTCCTACATTGGTTAAAACATGCAACTGTCATTATTTGGAATATTAATTAGTGTAAAAATTAAATAGCTACCTGGATAGCATCCTAGATTCGTACTTCAAATGGTTAGTGTGTCACATCTATAGGCTAGGTATTTCCATTTCTTAAGTAAATTGCCCCATCGTATTGTCATTTTGTCATTTGATGGGTGGAAACTGGAGAGTAGGTAGTCTATAGTCATCAAAGTACTGTAGGTACTATTAAACCTCATCTTGCATTTATTTCAACAATAGTAAAATCCAAGAGGAAATAACGGAGAAGGTTAGGCAATATATAATTTAGCAATTGATTTAGCAAGCTATGAGGCAATCTTTGGAAATTGCATTCACACAGGAATTAAGTGTCTATCAGTATTTTCAATTTGATTTAATTGTTGCTTTCTATGATGTTACCTAGCCTTAATTTAGTTCAGTATTGAAGAAATGCGATTATTATTTTATTAGAGATTGATTTGATTTGCTATTTACTCTAGATGTATTCAACTTCACCGTTTTGAAGAGGGTTTTAAGTCTAGGGGTTACCTCATTCTATTCAACTTCACTGATTGACGCAAATAAAGGACAAGTCGTAATATTGTATCTATAGGAAATCCTGATTGTAATAAATAAATAAGTGGCATTGTGAACTATCTATAATAATTTGGAGCATCCGTGCAACTCTTAAAATAGGCATAGAAAGAGGAGGAAATACGTAAAGGGAACAGTTTCAGTGGGGATAAATTATTACGTTTTATGAGCTTCTAAGAACGACTAAACAGGATTTGTATCGAAAGGAAATATTTGCGTCACAAGTTTTGTGTACATAACAAATCACAAATCAAGAAATTCCTAGTATAATTTTGTAGTCTAATGTTTTTTGATATTTAGAAGGAAACAATTTGGATGTTTGGTAGGAAACAATTTGGGTGCTTATAGTGGGAATAATAATTTGGTTGCCATTTATGTACGTCCGCAGGGCAATGCAGTAGGAAGCAGGTAATTAGTTTTTGGCAAGAAGGTACGTATCACTCAGCTGTCACTTAAGCTAGGACCTCAACACGTAAGTCGAGCAAGGATTTCCTATTTACCGAGATATTCGTAGACATGGGCCGGGTTTGTGGTAACATGGATGATGCCATGGTCCATTTCAACCCGGTTTCAACAAGAATGGTCCGCCCATCGCTTAAACAGTGGAATTCGATTGTGGTTTTCTATAGCATAATATCATGGCTCACTTGACTTACGTAGTGAGCATTGGATCGAATTCGAATTACAAAATTGACGACTACAAATTCTAAACTAATTCTATTAGGGATACTTCATTAGAGACGTGGTCCTGATCTGGCGTCGGCTCTCTGCCATTTCAAGCTACCTAAGAACTATGTAAGACAGACATGATAGCTGGATATAATAATTGCTTTCTTTGCAGTAATATTTGTAAGTGGTTAGCGTGTAGCTGTGTGCGGTTCTTAAAGCGAGCACAGCACAGCTAGCTACTCTTATTATAACAAAAGTTTGAGATAATGGAGTTTGCAAGGAAATACATGGAGGACTATATAGCATTGGAAAATAAGAAAACTTACAGTGCCGATGTACAATGCAATTACTGTGTAGCATAGTATCGGTGGGTGGGCTGAACCATAACTTGAATTCAGCTTCAAATCCAGCGACTACAATTTTAATAGATATTACTAAAGCATAGCGTGTGTGTGCATAGCATAGTCGTTGACATGGATAGTTTTACTGCTGACTGCTGGAAATAGTTTGTATGTGTACATCATATAGGGGAAACGTGTTTTAATATTTATTTTTAATTCGGTATGGACGTTGGGAGTTGTGTTTGTCAGCGTGTAGAGTGTAGAGCGTGGTACAATGAGATTATAAGTGTAATCAAATTATATTTATATGACGGTTATAAATTATGGTTTCTTGTTACAGGATATTTACTGTTCAAGGAGTTTTGTGAAACTGTCACCGAGGAACCAATACCGCAAATTAAATTTTACGAAGAGGTAAACCTAATTTACTTATTTATTAGCAATTTCCTCAGTGCATAAATATTTATAATGAATTTTCTAATGCATCGTAATAATATTTACTAATCAATTGATGGAAATTGGCCATGTACAGGGAACTAATAAAAAAGTGAGTCACATCACAGCGAATTTAGCATTAGCACTACTGGTTGTTCAAATAGAGGCTGAATTTATATTTAAATGAGTGTGCATAGAGTGTCATAGGCGTAACTAGTTACGTGTTAGCTTTGTGTGTGGAAATGAAGAGAAGGTTGTTGTGGCACGTCACATCATATCAAAAAGATATTGTGAGAGGAGAATAGTGAACAGGGAGGGATATTTATTGTTGAGCAGAGGAAAAGTTAGCAGTAGTTCGCTGTAGGTAGGTAGGTAGGGATTAGGGAGGCAGAAATATGCCTTGATACTCCGTTTGTGTATTAGTCAGAGAGACAAAGTGTGGTAAGTGATAGACATTAGTCTCGTATTTATGGTGTTGCAAGTGCAGTTTATTATAATGTAGTTGTTGTGCCATGGATGTCTGCGAGAAAGCAGGGAGAGGAGATCAGAGATTGATATTGCATACGTACGTATGTGGAATGCAAAGTCGTGAATTGTATTTGAAATTAACAATAAGCAGAGCACAATCACGAATCCTGTTTGAATTTATGCTTTAGTAGCCTCAGTATTATCTGTAGCGTGAAGTAAGACAAGGAAATTGAATGAAATCCTGAATCGAGTTGCGTATGTAGAGGAGTTGATTTGCATTCAGTCTGAGTATAGATAGTCACTCATCAATGGCAACCACGAGAGATACCTATAGATAAATATTTATGCAGATCGAGTGGAACAGATGAGAATCTCCATTGGGATTCTCTAAGGCATCTATCTATCTCTGAATATTCTCTGACTCTGACTGAATGGATGTACTTAGTAGTCGAATCTGATGCTCTGATCTGATAGACACAGATATATTTATTTCTCATGGTCAGCCAAGTTATTTAAGTGAATTGCATGGCCGGAGCCTCCGTTCATTCTGTCACTGCGAGCAAACTTATGGAAAAGTGACTCTCGCTTCGATATTCACAGTTGAAGGAATTGAAAAAGGAAAAAGGGAGAGAGAATTAGACGAGAAAATGCTTTTAATTTATTTTACATGGGACATCTGTTTCAGTTTACTCGTACAAATCCCACAACAAGTGTCAGCAAATGGCAAATACAGCCTCTCCACTGTTTTTCTACTTACTTGACGAGGAAATTACCATTTACATCAACATTGACACTAACAAGGACATTGATTTTATCTCTGGACGGTTTGACTGAGCTGGACTTATTGTTAGTCTTCCAGTTTGGCTTAGAAGGGCTGCCGTTGTGAGTTGCCTTCCTCGAGCCCAGCCAGCCAGTCAACCTCCTACCACTACTTTTTACTTCCATCTACAAATTTATTTCCCTCCCTCCTATTAAATAACTAGTGAGTGAGTGAGAGAGCACTAGCTACTAGTGCATCACACACATGTGCACTCCACTCCATAATACACGAACCAGCAGCCTAATAAACAATAGAAAACTTTCTACATACTTCAAATGCTCAAATATCTTTAGATCACTCACTACCAGTAGCCAAGTAAATAGCCATTAGCAACTAACTAACAGTCTCCTACTCCTACTAGTCCTATTCCTAACTCCTATCCTATAAACTATGATGAACTTGTGGCGAATTTTCTAAAAGCGTCATGTACTTAGAATACTTTTTGTTAGACGAACTGAAGAAGCACTAGAGAAAGAGTTTTTCAGTGTAAAAATAGGCAGCCAAGTATGTAAGTTCATAGCAGTGTGCTCTGCTAGTAGTAATGACATAATAATATGAACTTACATTGTACATAACAAGTTTTAACTAAATGTCTATCTTGTGACTAGTTTCCAGTTTTTAGTTGTGTAAAATGGGGCTTTGCCCTACAGTAATTAATTATATATATCGAGGAGGAGACGAGATAGACCTTTAGTATTTATTACATTCACAATGATCCTTTTTTCAACTTCACTAATGCGTGCTTTACTAAAGTTCGACTCACGATCTCCTTCGTTTAATCAAGTTAAGTCAAGTCAAGTCGACATACAATCTGTAAACATTTCCATTGAAATGCTGCACACAAGAAGGCATGTGTATATATCATGTTTGCAATTGGTCCTCTCTTTTCTCTCTCTCTCTCCCTCTCTCAGGAAATTAGCTAAATTCATTTCTATTTACACGTAATGGACTTTCTCTTTAGTGTGTCTTGATTGGAAGTAATTTCTGGAGGAAAGTTTATTTTTCAATCCAAGTTGAAGACAATAAATGAGATATGACAATTGGAAAGGAATGACAGTCTGTTTGAGATTGAATATTTAATTAGGTTCTCATAAATAAATAGATACATGTGCATTATTTATATGTTTACTTTGAGTGCCGGATGAAATGGTTTGTCTCAGACACGGTTCACGTGCTTCAAAGGAAAGTAAGTAGAAAGAATGTGAAATGAATTATCAAACATCACACACACACATTGTGATATCATGTACATTTGTTCCCTTCTTATCACATAGCTACCTATTTACTTACTATAATATGTATGTTCAATATAGTTGCTAAATAAATGTCGATATCAAAGGAGTGTAGCTAGGACATTAGCAGAATGGCTAATAAATATGGAGTAACAATAAGCTAAACTGAAATCGATTTAGCTCAACAATAGCCAGTGGCAGCACAATGCACTACTATAAACTATTCATTTAGAGCATTCGCAGAAAATTCACTACAATAGAATTACCTCGATAATGGCAAGCAACACAGGAATGAAAATAGAAAATAATGAAATCGTGGAGAAAGTCAAACTAACTCGGTGCTGCTGGAAGTTATAACACATGTTAAGTAGGTAGGTAGTTTTAGTTTTCACATTGTTCAACACCCACAGACAAACTGAATACATACGTATCTCTAGGCATAATACATACATGCAATATATAAATACAATATCATATACTGCTGCATGCTGCTGAGAACAAGTTTCCATAGGATGACTTGTATATATGTTCGTACGTATATTTATGCATTTGATGTAGGTAAGGATAAGATATAATGGCGCCTATGCAGTCAGTCTCTCCATTATGTCTTGCAATTGTTATAGAATTCTTGATTTGTGACTTGAGCGAGTGTAAGTCTCGTTGAGATGTTTAGGATTCTGGTGTAGGGAGAAAGAAATGTCATGGGATCTCCTCCCGTCGTGAAAGGGCCATTGTTCTTCCAAGGTAGACATTTTGTTTTTGTTTTAAAGGAAAGTTGTCGGGTATTTATGTAAAATTGAGCGAGGTAAGTGAAAGGAGTTGTTCTGCAGTTGATAGATAGGAAGAGGCAGGCGGCGGTTATTGTATCAACGGCTCTAAGGAAAGTGGAAGTAAGTGGAAAGGGAAATAATAACAGTAATAATGATAATGCAGGATGTAAAGTGATGTGATATTGTTCATATTCTCAGAGCTCTTTTTAACTCGCAGATTAAAAAGTTTGAAAAACTGGAGAGTGTTGACGAAAGACGTAAGTTAGCAAGAGAAATTTACGATAACTTCATCATGAAAGAACTTCTGTCGCATACACATGTAAGTTCGCGATGAATTACTATCTGACTCACTGCTAAGATCAGCTCAACTTTATACTTTATGCACTCGTAGAGTAGAGCTACTCAATTTAACTCGACGGCTCTGTCTGTCTGTCTCCCTATTCTTCTTGGCTTCGCTCTCCCTCGCCTCTCTCTTTAATGCACAACAGTTATTCAACTCCGTCTCTCTCTCTCTCTCACTCTAGCGTCTAATACTATCTACCTACACCAAAGATAATTAATATGCATGCATATTTATTCATGTAGACTCCTATGTAAACACCGCTATTTACTCCTAGTAAATACTACACTCATTTCTTCTAGCAAATTCTAATCCATAATCCACAGCGCTATGTATTTGTCCTCTAAACTTTAATTCCACACACGAACAAATTAAATCCGCCGACCGCAGGCTTTTATATACCTAATTGCCTAGGCCAATCCAAATCCTATACTACTACCCACGTTAATATTTTTGGCACACTTTCATCTCAACTTCAAATTAAAGTCTTAATTTTCCTAATGAGACCATTGATCGAATGAACATGGATTTAAAAGAGAAGAATATATTTTGAAATTGTATTGTATGTAAGTATTGGTATGAATTGGAACCAAAAGAATTTTATCTATTTTGTCAATAATGTATGGAATGAAGAAAATGAAGTGTAGTGTAAGTCGTCGTCTAGTGCCCAGAGAGACGGCTAAGGCTCTGCTACTGCTCTAAGCCTAGAGAAGTAATCCTTTGGCACTGTGGAGCAGTTGGACTGTGACAGATGCGGGGAATCTAGGACTGAACTTACAAAAGGACTTAACTTACAGCGGACGGTACTTCCAAGCGGACGTTACTTACCTAACCTAACCCTAACTTA